>JASAND010022558.1:0-117297 GCA_030248195.1 Trissonchulus latispiculum | reverse complement strand
GGAAAATCTAAAGCAAGCGTGATAATAAACGCACCTGTTCTTGCGTATCCAAATTGGGAAAAACCTTTTATTCTAACAACGGATGCTAGTGTTGTGGGTCTTGGTGCTGTTCTAGAACAAGATCAACCTGGAGAGACAAAGCCTAAACCAATCGCTTATGCTAGTAGATCTTTAGTTGGTGCAGAAAAACGCTATAAAATCGTTGAGTTGGAAGGTCTTGCTGTAGTTTGGGCATGTAAGCATTTTCAGCATTATCTACGTCATCGTCAATTCACTTTGTATACTGATAATGAAGCCCTTAAATATATTTTTGCAAATGCTAAAAACCAAGGCTATACTCGAATTGCGAAATGGGCTATTGCACTTTCTGAATTTAATTATCAGACTTTACATCGAAAAGGCGTAGATAATCCTGTAGCTGACTGTTTGTCTCGTAATCCACAACAGACTGTCGTTGAACATGACAACAGCGAAGTTGAGGATGCGAATCAAACTGGTAAATCTGTGAATAAGTTTCAGTACGTATCTGATGAGTTTGATGTAACCGGTGATATGTACCCTCCAGTCTTTGTTATAGAGCAATATACTGATGACCAATGGTCACTAGCTCTTAAAACTGATCCTGACTTTAGTGCTTTTATCGAATATTTGCAAAAAGGGACTTTACCTAAAGATGATTTAACTTGGACTCTAATACGTGATCAATCTAATTTCGAACTTAAAGAAAATGGAATGTTGTATCGATTTAGCACTGATATCAACGGTCGAAAGAAAAAGTGTTCTGCTCGTTTAACATGCGTACCTAGAAAGTTTCGCAACTATATTTTAGAACGGTTTCATTCTGATATTGATACTGGTGGTCATTTGGGTGTACCTCAAACTCATTACAAAGTAGCTGTGAAGTATTATTGGCCCACATTACTTACTGATGTTAAGTTGTTTATACGTAATTGTATTGTATGTGCACGATTTTCAATTGGGCCGAGGCACCCTCAAGCGCCTATGAAAATTTATCCGCCAGTGACTAAACCGTTTGAACGCATTTACGCTGACGTTATGCATTTCCCGACTAGTAAAAAGCAGAATGTTTGTGTTTTGGTTGTAATTGATCAACTTACCCGATGGGCAGAAGCTTGGCCCTTACGAAACGAAAAAGCCGAAACTCTTATACGTGTTCTTTTAAACGAATTTATTTTACGGTACGGGGTACCAACTGAGGTGATCACTGATCAAGGTCCTAATTTTCAGGCAGAAGTTACTAATACTCTATTTAAATTAATGGGTACTAAAAAGTTACGTACCACTGCCTATCATCCTCAGTCAAACGGCTTAGTTGAACGGGTAAATGGAACTATACGGGAAATAGTTAAGAAGTACATAGATGTAAATCAGCGTGATTGGGATACTAAATTAGCTTTTGCAATGCATGCGTATAGAACGTCGTTTCATTCTACTATTCAAGATACACCGTATTTTATGTTGTTTGGAAGGGATGCACAAGTTCCAAAAGATTTGTTGTTTGATAAGCTTGAAAAGCCAGTAGAATCTTTAGTCAATTATAAGACTTCTTTAATACGGACTTTAACTGAAAACTGGCATATAACTGCTCAAATTATTTCTGATAAAGCGGAACTTGTTAAGCAACGTTATGATAAGCGCGTACGTATGAAGAATTTTACTGTGGGACAACTTGTTATGCGTAACATTACTCAAGTGCCTGTAGCTCAAGGAACTACACCAAAATTGGCACCAAAGTATGATGGTCCCTATAGAATTGTAGAAATTTTGTCTGATCAAAACGTGCGTTTGCGTAATTTGAAAACGGGTGACATTAGTAAGGTAATTCATGTCAATCGATTGAAATTGTTACCTGATATTAACCCAGAAACCCTGGAGGAGTTGGAAATAGATATTGATGATCCAACCGCTCACAGTGGTGTTACTGATGTAGATACGTTGCATGATAATAATGTCGTAGATACGTATGACGACGATGTACTTGTAAAGCATTGTGTGTTAGCTGATGAAGATAAAAATCAAGTACAAGTAGATGAAACAGAAGACGTACAAGTTACTATTAAACAACCGGAAATACAGCAATCTGTGCAATTGCTAATACAAGAAACGGAGACGGCAGAGACTACAAGTCCACATAGTCTCGAATGTGCAGTTACTGCTGCAAATTTTCAAAATTTACCGTTTCCAAATATCCGGTTCCCTCACATGCCCCTACCCGCATTTATTTTTCACTGATGGATATGCTACGTATAAAAATGTGTCGAAAGACAGCGACTATATGTGCACTTTGTAATTTAGGAAAATCAATTCTAGTATTTTGGTTTGCCAACTTTGCGAAATCATTGTTCTTTGCCTTGGCAATGCGAATGCAACTGCCACCTACGAGATTGTTGGGTGAGACTACACCTTTTGGTTTTCGACGTGAACATCGACCTAAGAGCAAGGGTGCTAAGATCAGAGCACGTGAGGAGTTTATACAAGCTGAATCGGTTCGCCTGGAATATTCTAATTACAGTGCTGAACCGGGGCGCATTCGTAACATCGCGCCAGAGTAAATTGGCCATCGGGTTTTTTTTATATCATCCACACGTACAGCCTGTATGTTTAACTTCTGGCTGGTGCGCGACTACCTCCACTATGTGCTGACTGTAGGTCACTACAATTAGTGTCTGTCGTGTATGGTAGTCAAGGTTACGTTATACTTTTTGTTTTTTCTGTTTTTCTTTTTGCAAGTTATTACTACTTTTTGCTACATTACTACTACTTTTCGTATTTTCAGTAATTTTTTTTTGAAAGCTAACGTGTTACTATTTTTACTAAAGCTACGTTTTACTGTTTACTTGTTGGAATTTATTACGGACTTCTTGTACTTTTTGGATAGGCAAGCAATTATTTGTGAAGCTAAGTAGTTGTTTTGTTGTTGTTGTTGTTGTTGAAGCTAATTGCTTAAAGAGGCTTATATACTACGTTCAATAATTAAAACGCTTCATATCTTACGTTTAATTTGAAGAATCTTTGCTTAGAAGTTTAGCTTGCTCATATAAATATTCTGCAGTGTTTAATCAGTATTTTTTCTTTTGTTCGTTAACTGGTATTTTTCTTGCATTAATCTTAAGGCATTCTATGCATAATCTACTTCATTTTTGTATTTTTGTTTGTTGTTTTGTGAATCTCATTATTATGTGTGACAGCTTAGCCCATATCCTGAAAGCTGTAAAGTGCAAAACATAAAGGGCATCGAAAAGAGGCAAAAGAGGTCTATTATTGATAAACGAAAGACCATAAAATATGTGATGCCAGCACTTAGTAGTTTAGGATTTAGATAGAACAGCTTTACTGATTATGATTGTATTGTTTATTTAAAGGGCAAGCTAAACAGAAGTACATTTGGTGTTATTTGATACTTACCATGTTTGGAATTTTTGGAAATATATAGTTAATTTTTGTTTTTTGTGGTTTTGTGTACAGATAGTTCGTTAATTGCTTTGTATTTTTGCTATTTAGTCGTTTAGTATCTAGTTGTAGTTTCTTATTATCTTATCTTAAATTCAGCTGATTTGCCATTTCAAGGGTGTATAGTAGCTCTTATCTGTGTACATTTCTTTTCTTTTTCTATCTTGAACTTAGACTTTAAAGCTCGGAGAAACATGGTATACTGAGTGTATTTATGTGTCTTGTACTTAAGTAGAATCTCATTTTTAATCTTTGGAGTGAAGCTTTAGTCATTTTGTAAAAAGATGATTTTTGTAAATCCTTTGAAAACTCTTTCCTATCTTTCTCTTTTCTATCTTTCTATCTTTTCACTTTTGCTATTAGTTTAACTTCTTAAGAGGCTTAATTTTGGAAATTTTTCGGGTATATATGTATGTCTAATCCACTATCTTTTTAGCTGTTAAGCTGAAGCGGACTCTTTTGGTGCTTTCAACGGTGCTTTATTGCTCAACATCCTACCGATGAGTCCCCTGCCATAAAACTTGTGCCTCAACCCAGTATCTGCCATCTACAAATAAAGAATTTTGACCTTTTGAACTTAGAATTTTTGCATTTAGTCTATTGTTAGTCTATATATGTACTTTAATTTTTGTCTTTACATCTGTGTCTTTAATTTTTGCCTTATATTAATCATTTCTCTTTTTCTGTCATTCCATTGCTTGTTTGTTGTGTTTAGCTAGGACTTTTCTTTATTGTGAATTTTGTTGTGATTTTTCTGTACTAGTATTTCTTTAATTACTTTGTTTCAGTCAGGTTATTTGTTTGGTTTGTTGGAATTCGTAGGCACTCATTCTTTTTCGCCGGGGGATAACCGATAGCTGATAGATATTAGTTGTTTGTGTCTTATCTTTTGTGTTGTGTTGGTTTGAGTTAGGAACTTTTGAAAATTCTTATTTTTGCGCAAAGAAAATTGATTTGTTTTTCGTTTTTGAGTTAGGTTTAGTTTGGTTAAGGATTTCTGTGAAATTATTTTGATGTTTTCTAGTTCTTCTATTGTTCTTTTTAAATTACCATTTACTTCTTTGCTTTCTGATGATTAAGTTAGGCCCAAGAGTTGAGTTAGGACGGAAAGCACTGTGAATGGTAGTTTCTGTTCCTTCTCTATATTTCTCTATACTTCTCTGTATTTCTTAGTCTGTACTTTTGTTGTTCTTAGTTTAACTCTGTATTCTTTATGTTCTATGTTAATCTTTTGAATTGTTAGCTTCAAGCTATATGTTATCTTATAAAATATGCAGTTTAATGCCATGTGTAAAATCCATTTAACAGTGTGTTGTATGTGTCATATATTAATCTTTTGCACTGATGTAAAGAATAACTTTGTTGTATTTAGTGGAATTTTGAATTGTTGTAAAGGTAAATGTAGTATGTTATTCTTTTGAACTGCTGTACAGTTATAGAATATAGTATTTAGCTTTGTAAAGTCAGTTAATTTTTGCATTGTCTGGATCCAGTATAAACGTATTTGTAAGTGTGTTAGGTTTTGTGTGTAATTGTGGGATTTTTGTGTGATTGTTATGGTTTTTTATTCATAGTGGCTAAAGGGTACTACTTTTTCATGTTGGGTTCGTTTTCGATTATTTTCTCTTTTCTCTATTCTCTAAATTGAAATACTACTTCGCTTTAAAATGCTATCAACTTTGTTGTAATATTGAAGTATAATCCCCTAGTTTTGGTTCTTAGTCTCTACTACTGAATTACCATTAGCTACCACTTTTCTACTATCTTTCTGAAAACTTTTCTTCTTTGGTAAACTACTTGGTTTACTACTTGAAGTTCTTTTTGTTATCATGGGTAGTAAATGCGCCAGGACTTCTCATGGTTGCTTACTGGTCGCCCATGTTGTCTTTTTGCTTGAAAGTACTTTTCTCTTAAATTTTACCATCTTAAAACTCTTAGCTATTATCGTAGCATCTCTCTTCTACTTGGAAATTTTATCAGGCGCTAAAATCTTTCGCCAGGGGATAATGTTAAATACTCGCTACGCGAAGTGTATTTCACTATTCTTTCGAATGATTTCTTTATCACTACCGTGTAGAAACCTCGGTTTTGATCCTTTCGTTAATTAGCCAAATCAGTTAATTAGTCAGTATGTATTGTTCTTACGACGTGAGTGGTCGCCTGCGGGCTTAGTATTTCTGTGTATTATTACCTGCATTTGCTGTGTGTCCTTTATTGGTAAATTCTACAATAAATCATCTGTAAGTTCCTACATTAAAGTGGTGCCTTTATTTATCTTTTACTAGGGTAGGCTATTAGTTAGGGTTCTATTTCGAAGTAGGTTGCACCCTAGGATTAGCCATTTAATTTGATTCTACAGGTAGTAGTTTGTTGTTTGAAAATTGGTAAATCAAATTCATGATCCAAAACATTTTGAAGAATAAAGCCAAATGAGAAGTTAATTTTGATAGAGTAGAATTGAGCATTGAAAACTGTGTAGAGGAGGTTCTTGAGGTTAGATTCCCTAGCGTCTTCTAAACGAAAGTTGTAGGTTGAATAGATACCCAGCCCGAGTTTAAATTTTGTCCTAATGTTTTCCCAATTTCGAATGTAGACATTTCTAATCGGTTCAGGTAGTTGTTCCAGGTAGTCTTCTGGGGGCTCTGGCGGATCTTCTTTAGGGAGCAGTAACCGGGGGCATTTTCTTTGCATAAGTATTTTATCGAAACTTGCATGACACCGAATATGGCCATCTAATCCCTTCTTAGTTTTAAATACGCTCGTGCAACGTATGCAGGGATATTCTTGAGGCTCTTGGGGACTATTCTGATTAGTGGTAACCGGTTTACACACGTGATTAGCTTTTGTGTCTTTCCTAGTATAGCTTTTCCCACACTTCTCGCATATGAATTTTTCCTGCTCATGCTTCGCTTTTGTGTGCCGGTTAAGATCATACTTGCGTGTAAAAGTTTCCCCACATAGATCGCACAGAAAGTTCGCCATTCTTACTCAGAGCTCTTAAAGACCGACCGCTCACGATGACAGAACCAGTCAAACTGATGCTTTACCAGAAATTTCTCTGTTTATATAGACTACAGCAATACCCCCAGTACCCCGGTACCCCCGGTACCCCCTGTACTCCCAGTACCCCCAGTACTCTCTGTACCCCCTGTACTCCCAGTACCCTAGTATTTCTAGTACCCCCGGTACCCCCTGTACTCCCAGTACCCCTAGTATTCCCTGTACCACCAGTACGCCCTGTATCCCTAGTACCCCATACTCATACACCAAGCCTTCAGAGTAATGTACTCGAAGTTAGTCATGTCTAGATTGGTGAAGTCAATTCGACGCGACGACTTCGAGTACATTACTCTGAAGGCTTGGTGTATACTCAGTGTATGCTCAGTGTTAACTCGGAGTCAGCTTGAAGTGTTACTAAAAATCAATAAAAGCACAAACACCAAAGACAAAGCGACATCAAGTCTATAAAGCGTAGAAGCTTAAGCTCTTACAAACATGTCTACTTGCGAATGTTACAAACCATACCAGTGTGGGACTTGTGGTCAGACGTTCACAAGGGCTTTCAACCTACAGCGTCATGTTCAAAACCTTCACAGTGCCCAACCTGAGTATGACGAGTCTGAATCAGAGTATGATGAGTCCCAATCAGAGACAAGTACCGAATGTTCAGACAGTAGTGACTCGAGTTGTGGAGAGATCTATGAGACAACTGACATCGGTAAATTTTGGGATGAGCTTGTCAGGCAGTCCGAAGAGAAATTCGAATGTAGAATAACTAGGTTAACAAATGAGTACCTCGCAGACGGCCATGATGATGTTGAGGCTGAAATAGAGGCTTACAATGAAGTCCGACCAAGGATCCGAGCTGAACTCAATAGAAAAATTTACTTTCATATCCAAAGTTGTAAGGGGTTCCTCGATGATCCAATAATTGATGAAATTCTGACCAAACAAATAGAGTATGAGGCAAAGTATTCCACAGCAGAAGCCCTCAAACGCGCCATAGAAAAGAACTCCAATTTGAGCACGGTGGTACTACCTGAGAAAACGGGGGACCAATTTGATGAACAGGAGCAGGAAGAATAGGTGGAATTATTTATTAGTTGGGAGTATGTTCGGAGTAGGCTCAGTGTATACTCGGTGTTAACTCGGAGCTAGTATGGAGTGACTCAGAGTACAAAGGTACAACAGTCGGTAAGTTAAGGAAAGTTATGAAAGGAAAAGACCAAATTCCGTAAAATATTAGGAAAGTATGTAAAGAGTAAGAGAGGAGCAACCTCTACACAGTTTTCAATGCTCAATTCTACTCTATCAAAATTAACTTCTCATTTGGCTTTATTCTTCAAAATGTTTTGGATCATGAATTTGATTTCTACTACCCTTCAAACAACAACCACTACCTAGAAGAACCTAAATTTATTGGAAATAGGGAAGACTTGGATGAACTTAATCTAGGACCGCAAACCTTTGCGGTGGCTCGGCATTGCTGGATAATATCTGGGGAAAACTGGTGGAACTTTCCAGCCTGGGTTGCCATATATCCTTCCAGTGGATCCCTGCCCATATCGGTGTAGCCGGAAACGAGGCGGCTGATGAAGCCGCAAAGGCCGCATCCCGAAATCTGGACCAGCAAGAGGCCTGCGTTGACTATGCGACTGCCAAGGCCGTGATCAAACGGCATTTCAGAGAAATAACCAGACAGGAGCGCCTGAATTCCGACCCTCTTGGCATCTACGCCAACGGATCTGTACCCAACCCCTCCCTGGAAAGCGGCCTATCGAAACAGGAACGAACTGTGCTGGCCCAGTTACGAAGCAACGGGCACTGCACTATCCTTGGAGCGTTCCGCCATAGAATTGGAATGGCGGACAGTCCCAGATGTCCGGACTGCGGGCATGAATGTGAAGACCTCCAGCACCTACTACTCGACTGTCCTGCGCACACTCCCTCCCGGGTCAGGCACCTGGGGATAAACCCATCCCTCTCGATCCTTACGGAGGCCCCAGTATCAGTGGTGGACTTCCTTCGGGGTGTGGGGCGGCTCTAGCCCGCTCCATCGTATTGGTTCCTAACCAGATGATCCAGGAACAACAACAACAACAACAACAACAACTTAATCTAGAGTTTGACAGAATGGATGTTCTAGAGTGGGCCCGGCTGCAGAGACCTACCACAAAATGGATGGTTGCAGGGGTTACCAGTATTTGTTTCTTTGTATATAGACTGACTGGGTATACTATGCACTAAAACAACAAAAACATTAGTTGGTGGTGGACCGGACATAGGTACGTAGGTGAGTATAGGAAGACTAGTTACGTAGGTTAGACAGGAATCTAGGACGTATAGGTAGCTTAGGTAGGTGTCCGGTAATGGGCCGACGCCGGGTCCCAAGCCCCGGGGGAAGAACGCAGAGGGTCGGAGAAAAAAGAATAAGTTAGTAAAATGACCTTGAAATACCCACAAGGGACCTAAAAATTCGAAAAAGATGGAGACCCCCAGAGACAACAGGTGGTGAGAATAAGAATGTAAAACTCGAAACCCCAGGGGACAATTTATTTAAAATGATCTTGACGGATTCCCAAGGGGGGACGCGGCCAAAGAATTTACGCCGGATTTTGGGATTGGGATTGGGGTATGAAAAGCGGAGCCTATACTACTATGGTTTTTAAACATAAACGTAGCCCCCAGCTAAAAATTTAGAAAACTTAAGATTTTGGCCCCAGATGGCATTTTTCCAAGCATATTTTGGCTGAAAAATTTCTGCTTAGTGTGGCGCAACGGCTCTAAAATTTTGCATATTTCAGAAAAAATTACCTAATTTCGCAGTTTGTGGCGCAGTTTGTGGCGCAACATTATATTTCACAGAATTTTCGACATTGCTTCAGTTATAGGCCAGCATTGCAGTGCTGTCCAACCATTAGGGCTATCCCAAAGCTAATGTCTTCAATATATTCTCTTGCTGTGCCAAGTCGTAGAAGTCTCCATTGAACAAAACAGCTGTGAGAAAGTTTCAAGTGTATATATACGTATATTGGGTGCAGCTGTCGGCAAAATCGGGAGTCGGGGGGTCGGCCAGTCCTTCTAACAGCTCTCGACATTTGCAAGAAATGCTTCAACTTCGGATTAATTAAAGAATGAAACAAAGTTACACGCTACCAAGCAACTGAAAAAATGGGGTTCCTAGCGGGACTTAGTTTTTGATCATTTTTTGTGCATGTGCTTGCGAATTCTGTTGTGCATATGCACACGGTGATACTCCGTTAGGTGCAAACCTTACAATTTTTCGCAGTAGACAGAAGTGTTCTACTCAGGTAGGCGCACACCTTACAAAGCTGAGGGTTTTCTGTAAAGCCCTCTACTCCTGTAGGCGCACACCTTACAAATAGTGAATATTCTAATTCTACTAACCATTTTTGTAAAAGGTGTCCTTATTCATTACGGCTTGTCGGGAGATTTTTTGGCGCACGCGAAAGTGACAACTGTTTTATTTTTAAGATGTGATATACACCAAGATAAATCTTCAAAAGTTAATTAAAATTTAAAAGCTTAAGGGGGGGTCACTTTTTTGCCGATTTTTCGACCATCTCCGATTTTGCTCATTTTTACATATTTTGTAGTCCCCATGGGTCCGCGAAACAAGACAATCGAAATATTGCTTCTATCGTTCTGTACAGGCCCTCAAAGGTGACCTAGACATGTGTTAAACATACGTAGGAAAATGAAAAAGTTTGGTTGAAAAGTTTGTGGCAGAAAATTTTTTCGCTGTATAAGAGTCAGAACTCTGAAACCTTTTCAGAACCATTAAGGACATATTGTAGAGTGCAGCTATCTCCTCTGGAGCGATTCTGTTCAGTATTAGATTTTTGGCGAATTTTTAAAGTCAGAATTTTGGAAAATCGGCCATTTTTGGACCATGAGAAACAGGGCCTATGGTACTCTTTTGCTTGTCCTACACGATTGGCAAAAGCTACAGAAACGGCCAATAGATAGCTGCACTCTACGCATAAAACCACGTCTTATGAAAGTACTCGCATGTTTCTATCATCTACAGTAAGCTCAAAATACTTGCCACAAAAACAGCAAATTTTGCTAAAAATGGCCATTTTTCATAATTTTCACATTCTTTTGATAATTTCTCACTCATTATGTGGTAAAAATCACCAAAATTGGCAGATTAATTAATATATCTATGTCTGTCACATAATGTGGCCAAAACAAATGCGTCAGTATTGAACATGCTGCTGTGGCGGCACCTTTGATCTTTACAGGTGAAAAATGTCAATTTTAAAATTTTTCCAAATATAGACAAAATGGGTATCAATCGATAGCTAATGGAACGAGGAGCAACTTTTCTCATACAACCATGGGTCTAAAATGTTGTCTGTGCAAGATAAAACGAGTTGAAGTTATACTGGGCAGTCCTGCAAGGTTAGGTCAGTGCAGCACTCAAGCATGCATTGTGAACGCCTGGATAGCTGGCCTTGAGCCACGTCTGCATTTAAATATTACCTTAGTAAAGGCTTTAATTTGGTGTATCGGTTAACCCTGTTTTCGGTCGTGTTTGGTCTCCACCTGACCTTGCAGGGCTCATCACCGGAATTTTCAAGTTTTCCGGCTTTGAACCTGAATAACTCTGTCACAGTTTGATTTCGAACGCTAATATTCTAAGTTGTTTTTGAGAACATATGGAGGCATATTATGTGTGAAAATGAGCGAAATCCGTGACTATCGATTTTTGACCAAAGTGACCCCCCCTTAAGTCAAAATTCTAATTCCACAATGACATATTTCGGGATACATTGGATATATATAATTTATTAATTTATTATTTCTTCTTAATTATGTATAATTTAAATAGTAACGAATGATTATTTAATTGTTGATTTAGAAGTACGTATATATATACCTAAATGTTTGCGCCAACTGTTTAGCGCATATTACAAAATTCACTGTTTGTAAGGTGTGCGCCTAACGGAGTATCGTGTACACACACTTTCCAAAATGCATACTCGAATTTGAATATGCACACATAGTCTAATGTTGCTTCCGCCAACCACAAGAAGCTCTAACTAATCTTTCCAATTCTACATTTTAAAAAGAGATCTAGATTTTAGTTGGACTGCCGATCCCGCTATTTTCCAATAATGGCTACACCACTGCCGGCTTGCTTTAGCATATCTACTAATTGCTATTATCATACAGGTTGTAATTAGTTACATTTGAGTATACTGAGCGCACAGCCCCCCAAACCCCCGCGTCAGTTTTGATTTGAGCCTGAGTGGCTTAATCGATGGAGCGTCGATCTAGTTAACCGAAGGTTGTGGGTCCTGTCTTCACCTTGGTCCCGAATTTTTTGGGACTGATGTTGTAGTGTCAACTTTCCTTCTTCTATCATAGGTTGTATCATATCATAATATTAGTGAAAATGGTCGAATGACCGTGTAAAACAAGGCTGCGCAGAAGCTGCGCAGATCCTGCGCAGATTATGTGCGCAAAAAATTGTACGTGTCGAGTTTGGTATGTTCCTGAAGTTTCATCCCCGTATCACTTTCCGTTAAAAAGTTATGCCAAAAATCGCTTACGAGAGTGATGTTTTTTTCCGGTTCTCCGCTTTGACGTTTGGTAAGGGGGTTTTGTAGCTTTAATAACAACAGATAGAAAAATTTTTGCATATGAAAACCATATATATTCTTGGAGTACGCAACAAAACTAAGCCAATAGGCTGGTTTTTATGCCTCCCAGAGCCGGAAAATTTTTTTTGTGGATGGCCAAAGTCGGCCAAAACGCTAAAATGGCAAAAAGTATGCTTCAAAGGCACCGTAATAAGTCAGACTGCGCTATATATGGGGCAATACTGCCTATATGGCTGAATAGGACACATATCAGGGTCGTTCAATTGCTATATGATTTTCCTGCCGGGGACGTAATTTTTGGGTACTGGCCTGCCAAAGTTGGTGAATTTTGGGTCCAAATTTGAACTTAGTTTTTTCGCTTATTTTGCGACCTGGAAGGCTCAAATCTTGCGTGCAAAGGTTTTTGCGGACGGAGAATCGATTCCCGCTATCAATTTTGTTGCCCGACTGACCCAAGTTGCTGAGCTGGTTCCACTTTGCCGTCTGGAGGGTCATGTCGGCAACCCTTTCCTGGAGGTCCATACTAGGCTCTACTTGGCCTATCAAAACTTTCTCTATAGGGGTTTTCTGGTGCGCCCAGCTCATTTCCGGTGTCCGTTTTGCTGTACAACGCACCCATTTTGCTGGGCTGGCTCCACTTGACCGTCTGAGGGGTCAGGTCGGTAAGGGGTCAGGTGGTCCAAAATAAAATTTTTCAAATGTGGTCAAATTTGGTACCAAATGAAAGCCCTAAGTGAGCTGAGCAACTTTTGTCATAGAATTGCATGCTCAAAGTGGTGCTGTGCCGTTTTGTCGTCCGACTCATCCATCTTGCCGGGCTGGTTCCACTTTGCTGTCTGGAGGGTCATGTCGGCAACCGTTTCCTGGAGGTCCATATTAGGCTCTACTTGTCCTATCAAAACTTTCTCTATACGGGTTTTCTGGTGCGCCCAGCTCATTACCGGTGTCTGTTTTGCTGTACAACGCACCCATTTTGCTGGGCTGGCTCCACTTGACCGTCTGAGGGGTCAGGTGGTCCAAAATAAAATTTTTCAAATGTGGTCAAATATGGTACCAAATGAAAGCCCTAAGTGAGCTGAGCAACTTTTGTCATAGAATTGCATGCTCAACTAGGATTTTTTACTGGGGGGTGGGGCCCCCCACTTTTTGGGTTCCCCCCCACTCGACCCCTCCCCCCCCACTCGTCCCCCCCACTTTTTTGGGCTTCCCCCCCCACTCAACCTAGAGTGCCCAGAAAATGTCAAATTTTTAGGATTTTTGGTCAAAATTTTCAAAAATTTTCCGTCTTCGCCGGAATTTTTTCGTCAAAAATGGCCTATTTTGGTGCTAAAACTCAATTTTTGAGCACTTTTAAGCTTAGTTATAGCGTATATGTAGAAAACAGGCGTTTTATACTGTATTTTTGGCATTTTTAGCCCATTTTATTTCCCCCCCACCTTTGGACCTCCCCCCCTACTAGTGGGGGGGGGGGGCGTCCCCCCCACTATTACCCCCCCCCACTTATTTTTGCCTAGAAAAACCCCAGCTCAAAGTGGCTGTAGAGTGCTGTGGTGGGGTGGGGTGGGGACTTAGACGATTTTTCGGTCAAAAATGAAATTTTTCAAAAGTGGTCAAATTTGGTACCAAATGAAAGCCCTAAGTGAGCTGAGCAACTTTTGTCATAGAATTGCATGCTCAAAGTGGCTGTAGAGTGCTGTGGTGGGGTGGGGTGGGGACTTGAGCGATTTTCGGTCAAAAATGAAATGTTTCAAAGCTGGTCAAATTTGGTACCAAATGAAAGCCCTAAGTGAGCTGAGCAACTTTTGTCATAGAATTGCTTGCTCAAAGTGGCTGTTGAGTGCGGTAGTGGGGTGGGGTGGGGACTTGAGCGATTTTCGGTCAAAAATGAAATGTTTCAAAGCTGGTCAAATTTGGTACCAAATGAAAGCCCTAAGTGAGCTGAGCAACTTTTGTCATAGAATTGCTTGCTCAAAGTGGCTGTTGAGTGCGGTAGTGGGGTGGGGTGGGGACGTAAGCGATTTTGGGTCAAATATGAAATTTTCCAAAAGTGGTCAAAACAGTATCTGCTTGCGCATCGTGTTCGGAAACATATTATTTCGGTTCTTTTTTGCGCATACATATGTAAAAGAATGGAAAACAAGAACCAAAAATGCTCCTTCGTCGCATGTAAAATACATATGAGTACTCTCAGGCAGGTTGTACAAACACGGAAACTAGCCTGTAAAATGCATATGAGTGGCGTTGAGGTTGTAAATTAAGGAAAACAAGTTGCAACGGCTTAACATATGAGCCTGTCCTACAACTAGGCTCGTATTGGCGTCACAGTGCAGCCTTCTTAAAGATCATCAGGTCATCATATTAAAGAAAAAACGAATGAATAGACATAACATGTTAACATTGTGGCTTGAAAGAAATGGACAGAACAAAGTGAACTGCAGTGAACTCAAGTTTAACTGTACATGCAAGCTGATGTTTCCCGAAACACCATGGCACCTACTATTTCCGGAAGCACTATAGTACACCTGCTGTATTCTCGGAACACAATGACACACTACTCTCACATACTTAATGCTTTCCCCATATGGCTCTGAGTCACAGCGCAGAGTATGCCGTATAATGCGTATTCACAGTATAATGTCTTAGGACAAGACGTGCGAAGGACAATTTTGTAATGAAAAGCTTCACGTGCTATTTATATGAAGGTCAAATATCGACAAATTATATTATGACATACGCCAATATGAGCCTCGTTGTAGGACAGGCTCATATGTTAAGCCGTTGCAACTTGTTTTCCTTAATTTACAACCTCAACGCCACTCATATGCATTTTACAGGCTAGTTTCCGTGTTTGTACAACCTGCCTGAGAGTACTCATATGTATTTTACATGCGACGGTCGAAGGAGCATTTTTGGTTCTTGTTATTCTACAGGGTTGTTCAAATTCCTTCGCTGTTTGTAAGATATAAACAGTATTAAAATGCACCCATTTTTCCAATTTCCAAAATTCACAAAAAGTGTACATATGGTGTTGACATACGTTGACGTAGCTCAGTCAGATTTGTGTGTTGCCTTATATATAAGCATTATGATGACTGTAAACCTACAATGCTAAAGAAATTTAACAGTCACTTAAAGCATACCAAATGTCCTCAGTTGATGTTGCAACTTCACCATCATTATATTAATTTTCTCTTTCCCTGGAGGAGCATTTTTGTTTGTTATTCCTTATCCTCTGTTGGAAATTTTGCTTTTTCTGGCATGTTCTATAATGTAAGGCATAAAGGGATAAATACTATTTTTACTGGTTATTTTTGTTTCAGCTTAGATAATACTGAACTCATACTCCTCCAATTTGTGGCTGGCTGGGTTTTGGTTGGAGTCTGATTTCTTTGTTATGGCTGGAGGTTGAACGGTGATCCCTATGACTGGCTGGATGACCCCTTAATTGTGGCTGGATAATCCCTGTGGTTGGATATATTATTTCTGGAGTTGTCCCTTTAATTGTGGCTGAATAATCCCATTGTCCCTTGAATTGTTGCTGGATAATCCCATTGTCCCTTTAATTGTGGCTGGATAATCCCAATAATTGTGGCTGGTTTGGCTGGAGTTAGATTTTTTGTTTCCCTTCTTTGCTGGTGAGCTGGATCGTAGAATGATTCTGGAAATTGATTTGACTTTTTGTATTGTTATGATTGTTTATGCTGGTAGCTAATTAAGCTCTGTTGTAACAATTCATTTATTGTAGTAGTTATTAATTTTAGATAGATATTGTTTTTGTATTTGGATGTTTTGTGATCAAGTAAAGCGTATTTGTTTTGTTTTCAGGTTTCCTGTTTAGCTTGTTATCAACTGTTTTGTTTTGTTCCTGGTTTGTTTACCTAAGTCTTTGTTTTCTGTCTATGGGTTATGACGTTCGTATTCTAATTTTCGTGCTTTTACTTGGTATGTGCGGCTTTTGTATCCTGTTCATGTGGGGGTGAGACAAAAACTTTTGAGTGAGACAGTCGCCGCAGTTCTGCGACTGTTCATCGTTTCAGGAAGAAAAGCTGTAGTTCAGCTAGCTTTACAAGCGTCTTTAGCTTCGTGGATTTTAGTTTTTACTTTCTTGGCTTTAAAATTTTTGGATTATAGAGGACAGGACTTTTTCTAGCCAGAATTAGATTGGCTATCGGCGACAGTTTTCCGCTGTTAGAACTGTCCATCTCTCCGAATAACATTTATTTTATGGCAAAAATTGACATTCTAAGATTTTAATATTGGCTGACACGTAATAGTTATAGTGTTTCATAGAGATTTAGATTCGTTTGGAGTACATTTAATAATTTTATCACAAATCATGCTGATAATTGCAACAACCTCTTCAGTGGTTGCACTCATCATCGGAGGTGACACTCCTGACTCTAGGTCTCAGATCCGGGGATGACCACCTTGCAAACAAAAAGTTTATATTCTGAAGCCAAATCTTTCCAATTTCTTTTTATTTATGAACTACATCAGAAAATATATTGCACTTTGCGTCTTCGGTCGTTTGATTTTTATAAATTCTATTTTAGCATTGTACTAAACAAACTTCTGATGGATTGAGTTGCATTACCTACAGTATTGTGTTTACGTTACTGAACTTGCTTTTAGTGAAAAATTTGACAACTTCCATTAAGAAGACAACTTTTTAAGAAGAATAAGATTGATGTTTTACAGTTTACCTTACATTTATATAGTGTTTTTAACTTGAGGAGTTCCCTCCGTGCAAGGTTACTAATTGGTAGGTGATAACGTGACACATTTAATTAAGGAAACCCAGGAATTTTAGATCCGCTTTAATGCATATTTACTGATGTTCGGTTGTTGCAGATACAGAATACATTACGAGTCGAGTGGGGGTTGGGACAAACGCTATCATATGTTAACAAAAATGCGGATTTGGTAAAAGCAACTGAAATTTGCCAGTTTTAGCAGTACGAAAACAGCACGAGCAAGGCAGCTGTGAGACATATATAATGTAAATAATGGTTATACAGCACATATATACAAGAATGATGGGAGGAACATCATGTAGAAGATAGATTTGCAGCACCATCATGGCAGTTTTCACAGAGGTGACGTACAAGATAGATGCAAGAGCAAAGTAGGTACGGGCACTACTCCTTAAGTGGTGAAACTGCACCAGAATTTTAAAGAACGAAAAATATTTATATATATTCCATAAAATGAACAAAAGACTGGAAAGACAACGATTTAATTGTAGTCAGCTTGGCTAACAGAACACCTGCAGGGCACTTTGGATAAGCAGGATTCAAAAGTAACCACGTGTATCGTATATAAAATATATACTTGTTAACGACTAATGAAAACACAAAACACGAAAACACGACACAATTTATTGTTTCTCGTTCAGATCATCTTTCGACACAGAAATGTTTGGAACAGTTGCTGTGAGCCACTTTCCTCCATTCTTCTGTCTCAACAGAAGCTAGCCTATAAATGATCGCCGATAGAGCCACCTTGAGCAAGTTCCCTACTCGTTAGATACGTAAGGTTGCTATTTCCCGGTCGTATGTTTATACCCAAGTTCGGATAGTTTTAGAGGATTTTTCATATTCTTTCACTGCTAGTTCGGATAGTTTTAGAGGATTTTTCATATTCTTTCACTGCTAGTTCGGATAGTTTTAGAGGATTTTTCATATTCTTTCACTGCTTTTTTCTTCATTTTTCGTTTTTCCTCTTTCTTGATCCTTCTTTTTCTGCCTTCCTCAGTCAAACCTTCCTTCTTAATATCTGACTGTTCAAATATCTTCTCATTTTTCATTTATCATCCTTCTTTTTTATCTATTTTTTTGTTTTCTCACTCATCTTTTCATTTTCTCACTTATCTCGTTCTTTTTTATCTAATTTCTTCTCTTTTCATCTAATTTCTTCATTTTTTCACTTATCTTCATTTTTTCACTTATCATCTTTTCTTCTAATCATTCTTCATCCTTTCTGTAGTATATACTTCATCCCTCATCCCTTCATGCTTCGTCCTTCCTTCTACTTCATCCTTCTTTTTTGCTTACTTTGCCTGTCATTTTTCATTCTGTGTGAGCTGTCCTCTCTTCTTTTTCGTCCAAATCTAATTTATGGGGGGGGGGGACTCACCCAAAGTGGGGCTCCTATTTTTGAAACATTTTCAAACTTTCGATTTTTTAAGCTAAAGCTGCTAAAATCTCTTTTTCATCTATTTTTTCACATTTCATTATTTTCCTTTGATTTTTAAATCTATTTTTCACATTTCATTCTTTTCCTTTGGGGTTCTTCCTATTTTCCTATTTCTTCTTTTTTCTTTTCGTACGTCATGTTTTAGAACTATTGAGTCGCATGCGTTAACTTTAGATACCTGAGTCCGTTCCTAATGATACATATATATATATATATATATATATATATAAGTTTGTTTGTCAAAGCGTCAACGGTTCCAGAAGGCATTATTATTTCTTAGTATGATGAAGTATAGTTCACACCAAGACTGATTGAGATATAGGTAATTTAATTCCTATCACTGCAGAATATTATGTATAGTAGAATTTCTTGATATTCGGTAAATTTGTTAAAATAATTTCTTGAGATTCGGTAATTTCGTTAAAATTCCTGAGTATGCAGCAAGTTCTTCTCAAATCCTTACTAACCTCACTACTAACACGACTAATCGTATTATTACTAATACTACTAACCGTATTACTACTAATACTACTAACCGTATTTCTACTAATACTACTAACCGTATTTCTACTAATACTACTAACCGTATTTCTACTAATCTTACTAACCGTACTACTAACACCTACATACGAGAATAACATGCTGCATCCCACAGATTGATATTTTACGAGAATTCGTGGTTGGGTGCTCCTCTGGTTCCCTGGTACCCGTACTTTGGCTGTGGTCTCTGTTTGGCCTGGGCCGGATTTCGCCGGCTTATTGCCGGCGAAAGACGGATTCCGACTACTCAGTAGGCTCATTACGCCCACTGTTAGGAAACGTAAGTGAGTACGGGAAGAATACTAGGGGATTCATGAGCACCCATGCTTTTACCTGAGCCAAACCAGCATATGGAGAAACCTAATATTCCAGCGCACCATAAAACTGGTTGACAAATTCTTAGTAGACCGCAACAGTGTGGGTCGGTATGTCCGGCTGCGGACTAGTTCACTCGGGAGCCTTGGTTAACCGGGTGGACGAAACGCTGTCCGAGCAGTCGCTGTGGGTAATCGCCTTTCGAGGTGATGTTTACCTGCAGTGACTTTTCTTACCGACCCTGCTGGACAAAGTACTCACTGGAATAGTTGTAGATTTTCACTCTTGGACTTGAAACATGTATATACACATTCCAACTTTCACAGGATAAGACAGTTCTATTTTGTAACTGGATTAATGAGCGACATCACACGAACACGGAATTGCAGATTCGACCCAATAGCTGAAAGCATATGGGGAAACCGTATATTCCTGCGCAGCCATAAAACTGGATGACAAATTCTTGGGAGACCGCAACGGTGTGGGTCGGTAAGTCCGGCAGCGGACTAGTTCACTCGGGAGCCGCGGTTAACCGGGTGAACGAAACGCTGTCCGAGCAGTCGCTGTGGGTAATCGCCTTTCAAGGTGATGCATACCTGCAGTGACTTCTTACCGACCCTGCTGGACAAAGTCTGTTGCCTAAGATCTCTTTCACTGGAATAATCGTAGATTTTCACTCTTATGGACTTGAACATGTACGCACTCCAATAAAACTGGATGACAAATTCTTGGGAGACCGCAACAGTGTGGGTCGGTAGGTCCGGCAGCGGACTAGTTCACTCGGGAGCCGCGGTTAACCGGGTGAACGAAACGCTGTCCGAGCAGTCGCTGTGGGCAATCGCCTTTCGAGGTGATGCATACCTGCAGTGACTTCTTACCGACCCTGCTGGACAAGGTCTGTTGCCTAAGATCTCTCACTGGAATAATCGTAGATTTTCACTCTTATGGACTTGAACATGTACGCATTCCAACTTTCACCGGTTAAAACAGTTCTGGATTAATGAGCCACATCAGACGAGCACGGAATTGCAGATTCGACCAAATAGCTGAAAGCATATGGGGAAACGTTATATTCCTGCGCAACCATAAAACTGGATGACAAATTCTTGGGAGACCGCAACAGTGTGGGTCGGTAAGTCCGGCAGCGGACTAGTTCACTCGGGAGCCGCGGTTAACCGGGTGAACGAAACGCTGTCCGAGCAGTCGCTGTGGGCAATCGCCTTTCGAGGTGATGCATACCTGCAGTGACTTCTTACCGACCCTGCTGGACAAGGTCTGTTGCCTAAGATCTCTCACTGGAATAATCGTAGATTTTCACTCTTATGGACTTGAACATGTACGCATTCCAACTTTCACAGGTTAAAACAGTTCCGGATTAATGAGCCACATCAGACGAACACGGAATTGCAGATTCGACCAAATAGTTGAAAGCATATGGGGGAACCTCATATTCCAGCGCAACCATAAAACTGGTTGACAAATTCTTGGGAGACCTCAACAGTGTGGGTCGGTATGTCCGGCTGCGGACTAGTTCACTCGGGAGCCTTGGTTAACCGGGTGGACGAAACGCTGTCCGAGGAGTCGCTGTGGGTAATCGCCTTTCGAGGTAATGTATATATATCTGCAGTGACTTTTCTTACCGACCCTGCTGGACAAAATGTGTTGTCTAAGGTCCCTGTCACTGTGATAATTGTAGGGTTTCACTCTTGGACTGGAAACGTTTAAAATTTCCGAAACATCAGTGTTTCAAGTGTATATATATGTACGCATTTCAACTTTCAAAGGATAAAATGGTAAGATTTTGTAACTGGATTAATGAGCCACATCAGAAGAACACGGGATTACAAATTCGGCCAAATAGCTGAGCTGGACGCATATGCGGAATCCTAATATTCCAACGCAACCATAAAACTGGTTGACAAATTCTTGGGAGACCGCAACAGTGTGGGTCGGTATGTCCGGCTGCGGACTAGTTCACTCGGGAGCTGCGGGTAACCGGGTGAGAAAAAACGCTGTCCGAGCAGTCACTGTAGGTAATTTCCTTTCGAGGTTTTCCTGGTGGTACCCGAGAGGCTCGGCAAGACCACCAGGGTATCGCTACAGTGGTTTTCCTTACCGACCCTACTTGATTCGTTTTTCTCGCCTCAAGACTCATTAATGAGACTGCTTGGGAACCGCACTCCAAGTCGAACAATCCACAAACTAAATTCGAGACCATTAATTGCGGTTGTTCATTATAGAATGTTCACATGTACCCACACGAACAGTAGCAAGATGCTTGAAAGCTCATAACAGTTGGCGCAAACTAACCGGCAACGCTGCTTAACAACTATACGTATATATATATAAAGTCGCTGCCGCTGGAAGAAAAAATGGTCTTTTTGAGAAATTGCATTCTCCTTTGATACCCTTGGTGTTATTCGCGGGACCTCCACTTGCACATTAATACAAATGCTAGGCATAACATGTTGCAGCAGACATAAATTAGACTGACAGACAGACGTACTGACAGACAAGAAGCTCGAGCGAGCGCGTCGGTAAATTGACAACGACAATATAAGGTGTCGTACGTGAGCACTGAATTTGGAACCTGGCGCTAAGAACCTTGGAAATCTGGACCGTGACAGTGCTACCGTTTAAATGTTTTGATTTACTCTACTTTGAGATTTTTAAATCGTAAACAAATTGTTTGACAGCAAATTTCTAGTTAATTTTTGGGAAATTTGACAATTTTTTGCATTTTAATTTCTGCTTGTACACGTACCAAACCCATTGAAAGCTTGCATATATACTCCAGCGGAAATTTAAACATGGAATTTGACTTAACAAACTCTGCAAAAACTTATAAATTTGTCAGCATAGGGCTATTAAGCATGCATTTTAAATTTTCTTTAATATACATTCCTACTATATCTTGATTTTTCTGCTTATATGTTGCAAACTCCTGTTCGAGTTTCATCAAATATGTTTGTTGAGTTTGTTAAATTTGCGCTTTATCAATTTTCACCTAGTCTTATTTTTTGTGCAGTTAAAAAAAGACCATACCTCTCATGAAAGTACCGCTCGCTGGCTTGTATTTATTCGAAGATAAAAGGTTTTTCTGACATTTCTGGCTTGCCAGATTACTTGGAGTTTTGGTTCTTATGTAGCTCTCACCGGAGCTGTAGCTGTAGCTGTAGATCTCACTATAGTTCTTACCCGGAATTTCAGCCGTAGAGTCAAGAGTGTCACCTAGCATGATGAATGAATGCATCTGTGGAATGAGACCTGCTGTTCAGACAGACTCGTGCTACCGGCGCACTGTCCGGTTAATAATAGATAGCTGAGGGAGCTAGTTTTAGAAAGCTAATGGTCTGGGAGGATGGACCGTGTGGTTGCAAGTTGAAACCAGCGCCTTAAAGTAACTTGCTTCAAATTTCCTCCATAGCAAATTTTGCGAAGGATTACGGTAGTTCTTGCCGCCATACCGACGAAGATTGTTGCTTCTTTTGAAGTCCTAACCCTTTATTTCAGTTAGAAATTTTTTGCGTCAATTTCAAGTGAAATTTTTTTCGTCAATTTCAAGAAATTTTTGCGTCAATTTCAAGTTAATTCATTAGCCACACAGTACCTTTGTTTTCGAATGTTGCTTCTTTTGAAGTCCTAACCCTTTATTTCAGTTAGAAATTTTTTGCGTCAATTTCAAGTGAAATTTTTTTCGTCAATTTCAAGAAATTTTTGCGTCAATTTCAAGTTAATTCATTAGCCACACAGTACCTTTGTTTTCGAATTCGTACTAAGTTTTTGGAAGTGTAGCTGTTATTTCAGTAGGTGTTTTTATCGATATAGTTGATGTTTGATACCATTTGATAGAAAAAGTTGAAAACACTCTGAGATCTGGGGAGCGCAGCCCAGCTCTTCGGATACCAGAGCGTAGAGACGTTTCAAATTTTAAAGTTATATATATTGTTTTGTGGTTTCGATAGGCCACTTAAAATTTTAACAATATAATGTCAGAGTGTGAAGGCAAATTTCTTCCAATGAAGATTTACAGTCAGAGTGTGAAGGCCAACTGCTTCCAATGAAGTGTTTACAAAGTTAAAAATTTTGACAGCTTTATATAATTTTTCGAAGCTTTGTAATGATTCGTTTGTCTTTGTGTGTATACATTAGTATGTTATGTGGTTTATCTTTGTTCGCTTAAGTTCGCTTGGTGGAAATTAGTTAAAATAAGCGGGGTGGAGAGAAGTTTAAAGCGAAAAAAGATGTGGAGGGCGCAGCCCAGCCCTCCATGTGGTAAAGAAATTAGCCCTAACCGTTAATATTTACTTTGTCTTCGTGGTTTCTTTGCTGCAATGTATTCAAAAGTTCAACATATATTCGGGATCGACTAAACATAGATACTTAGCAGGTTTTTGTTTGTGGTTTTATGCTAAGATTTTGGTAGCTTGTCTTTCGGGGAGGAGAATTAAGTTATGATCAAAATAGTGGGGGGAGAATAACTTTTAGATGTTGTTAGTTGTGATTGTTTTGTTATAACTCTTGTTTAGAAAATAAAAAACAACATTCAGAGACAATTTACTGCAGGAGACGTCAGCGGACAGCGTCATTGGATGAATGAGTCAACCAAAAGAAGCATTCGGGTCCAGCAAGGGTACATAATACATAAGAGAATGACAAGGGTCTTACGCTTCGTATTATGAAATGGCTACATCCTATCGGCTGACCCCCTCCTATAAGTCAGACCCCCTTATCAAAGCAAATTCTCCGTCTATTCATCACGCTAAAAGTTGATAACGCAACTTGTCAGTTGGTTCAAAGTGCGTCTGTTGCAGGCTTCAGCGTGAAAAACTAGCGGGCAAATTTTCTTTGATAAGAGGGGTCTTATTTTGTTGGGGGGGGGGATCAGCCGATGGCGTGCATCGGATGTATCTGGCTCACAATACATAACGTATGACTCTTAGGAAGAGTACGACACCGTACCCTTCCTAGTGTTTTCTAGCTTCTAGATGTTCGGCGCTTTAAGGCCGAAATCACGGCGGGTCACGGTTAACACAGTTAACCATGCGTTTGAACTAAAACGCATCTGATTGGCTAATCTCCTACCTTATGTCAAAATTACGTGTATAAGGTGACCCCCCCCCCGAGATCTCGGGGGGGGGCTCAGCTTAGCGTCGTTAAGCGTGTGTTTATATGCGTTTGAACTAAAATGCATTTGATTGCCTAGCTAGCTACCGTTACTCTCATCATTGCATTTCAGTAGCAGAAGCTCAGTAGCCAATCAAATGCAGTGCAGTTCAAACGCATATAAACACGCCAAACAAGATCTCGGGGAGGTCACCTTATACACGTAATTTTGACATAAGGTAGGGGATTAGCCAGTCAGATGCGTTTTAGTTCAAACTCATATAAACACATGGTTAACTGTGTTAACCTTGACCCCCCCCCCCCCAAGAATTCGGCCTTAATGTGCCGAGCATCTGACAGGCCATTTACACTAAGGAAGAGTAGGGTGAGGTACTCTTTCTATTATATATTAACTCTTGGTTGAACCAATGCGTAGAGGCTTTGAATGTCCCTGCAATCCCATCACTGTCTTTGCCGCCGGCCTGGAAAGCCAATGAGGTCGGTCGGCCCGACATACATTTTCCAGACCGGCGGTCTCACAGAATCAGCCTCCAATATCTACCTCTCCTTAATCAGTTTTCAAATAATTATGCTTTGCCATTGCTAAATACTATGCTTGACGTCCGTGGCCTACTTCTGCTTGAAAAACTAATTTATCCAGTAACTGGGTCCGTCAGATGTACACGACGGTTGAGTCGGTCGAGCTGCTTAGAATCGCCAGGCCAGACCATATCGGCTGCAAACCTTAACATCAGTAACGCTCGAAGAATGTGATCGATCCTTGGTTTGGCCTACGGAATAAGAGCATGCTCGGTTCCATTTAAAAATCGCAAGCTTTTGAGGAGTCAAACTTTTTCGACTCACACTTCTTGATAAAGGTATATAACGAAATGAATTTTGCGATGTATGTTTGTAAATGGTCAAAATTATGGGCTGGCATGATAATGGTCAAAATCATGCCAGGCCAATTTTAGAGTTATGCCGTTTGTTAAGAATTCATTTTCCTACTGAACCAAGCAACAGGAGAGCACGGGCTGAAAAGTAGAAGCAAAATAAGCTTATAGGATTTACAGCTTTCAATAGTTTGTCGACATGGTCGCCTATTTTTCGTCTTTAGCATTTGCTCCCGTCAGCCCACTCCCAATCGTCAGCCTACTCCCAATGAGTTCAAGATAGATAAGCCGATACACGCCTTTGATTTTCAATGTCTGATTTGTGCGAAACTGGACTTCATCCAAATTGCCAGTCTGATTTGTGCGAAACTGGACTTCATCCAAATTGCCAGTGTCAGCTTTAGAGGAATATAGTGAATGATAGGGAAAGTATTGCACCAAGCAGGCGTATTGCTTTGTGGACCCATGGGTGGTACAAAATGAGTGAGAAAAATCGGAGATGATCGAAAGTTTGCGACCTGCCCCCCCTTACGGTGGTGGTAGGTAGTGTTTGAGGCCGGCCGGAGTTTCACCGGCCGGCCGGCCGGCCGGCCGGTGAGCCCGTTGGCCGGCCGGCTACCGGCCTAGAGCAGTTTGCAGTGCAGTTATTATATATAACTGCTATTGCTAAGATATTTATTTAGTACAGCAAATTTATTTAGTACAGCATAGCATAAAAAATTAGTAAAACTAGATTTGGAGTCCACTTTAAGCTTAGTTGTTCCACTTTAAACTTAGTTTCTCTATTTTGCATATTTCTGATTGGTGAGTTGTATCCCAGCCGGCGGTTATCCTTTTGCGCAGTGCTTTTGTAGTAACCTTTGATCCTCACATACCTAAGCATTGAGCTTATCTGTGCATTCGCATGATCTTACGAAGCTGACATGGCTCAGCAGGTCTTAACGGTCGAGCAAATCGGGCAAATGCACGGTAACACGAAATTTCGCAACTTCGCATTGAGTTTTCTTGCAACTCGATACGTTTTAGCCCAAACCAAGAAAAACGTCCCTCCGCAGAAAATGCATTTGGACACTGTATCCATTGATTATAAATAAGCCAACTTTGTCCTTAATATGTGGCAGTAATTTTGAAAAACTGATTTCCTCAAAAATGGCCATGTTCATTTTCGTGTCCGAGCTCAATGGTTGTAAGAGGAAAAATGTTCATTTTCGTGTCCTCTTTCCAGCCATATATAACAACCAATCCCGTGTCTTGTCTACTTACTGGACGCCTAAGGCCAAAAACCTGTCCGATTGTCTACTTACTTGGAGCCTAAGGCCAAAAACCAAAACATACGGGATCCCCAGAATGAAGAGCATGGAAATAGGTTATTTCGTAAGTTTACGTAAAGGATTAAAGTCGTATGAGTTAAAAATACCCAAAAGAAGCCAGTACCTTAAGGGGGGCTTTTAGGATTTGATTTTTGATTTTTGATAAATTTGCCTTCGCGTTTTAATTTTTGATTTGATTTCTGATTTTTTGCAGTCTGAGTTTTGATTTTTGATTTGATTTTTGATAAAATCAAAACCCAAAATTGCTTTTGCTTGGTTTTGATTCAAGTTTTGATTTTTGGTTTATTAAAACAACACTTCTAGGGAGTATCAACGGGCACAATTTGAGCGAAATCGATAAGAGTCGAATTTTTGGCCCAAGTAGCCCCCCTAAAGCCTAACGCCAGAAATATCCATGAATGCATGCCCTCAGTAAGCAAAACTTGGCTTGCTAAACCTGGTTCAGTAAAAGAAATAAATACAGACAGAAAAAAGCCGAGTGTCGGTGCGCAGCCAACTGCCGTTTCGTGTCTGTTGTGGCACATGTGGTTCAGAGTTGCGAGGAGGCGCGGCAGCAATTTTAGACACTCTTGTCTTAAATGGGACTGGAATTTATCCAATGGATGTTAACTGTGAAAGGTTGTTGCGCGAAGCAATTAGTCAGCCAAATGCGTCGTGGCGTAGCTTAAACAACGCATATAAACATTCAGTTAGCAACGGTAAACGGTGTCACATTGCAAATGCAAACATTCCCGGTGTCACGGCGTAAATCTTCCCTCAGAAACTTTTCAAACACTGCTTTAAGGCCCTAGATTAAACGGATTAGATTAAAATTAATCCGTATTAAAGAAACAGCACCTCGGATTAAACGGATTAAAATTTAATCCAGCGAGTTAAACCAGTTAAACGGATTAAATTTAATCGTATTTCTTTAATGCACCTAGGATTAAAAATCTAATCGTGTTTCATTACTCACACTTCGGATTAAAAAATGGAAGAGTTAATTTTAATCCGACCCGACCTGCTTAGTCGCTATTCCCTTAAAGATTAATTTTAATCCGTTTAATCCAGACTACAGTGGGGTGGTCAATTTTAGTCAATTTAAATGTGATAGCTATTTTGGTTTTGTTGTGCTACCATACCAGACCAGTCAAGACATTCATTTGCCCTCAAATGGGAAAGCTAAAGTTAAGCCAAAGCTTAGCTATGACCTCGATTGCAATTATTATTGTTTAATAACAATTGTGCCTGTGCAAATCTTCCGGGGGGAAGATTTGCGCGGGGGGAAGTTTTACACCGTGACAACGTTACTGCATAATTTATAGTTTCTCCAAAGCTATGGTCAATTTAGTTTCCGGCTTTGTGCAGCCTATTGTATTTGTATTCATTTTTTGTGAGGCTGCTTATACCGACCAAACAGCTACATATCTCTATCTCCTTTTGCATTGGACGGGCAAGCTGAACTTCCAATAAAATATCTCATCAATGAGTAAATTACCGCTGGCTAGTGCCTCACTCTTCCTATTATAGACTCTCAGTTTTTAGCTAGGGTCGGCCGGGTTCGCTAAGAAAGTATTCAAGCTAAATTTAGTTTTTAAAACGTTCTTAATTATAAAATGTGAACTCTAATTCAATCAAACTGATCAAAAATTTATGCAAGGTATCCAGGTAATAATTATTCGTATAAATGAGAAGGATACAGCCATTTGCAACTTCCTGGACTAACTAACCGTCCACTACCGATATTTTAATCCCCAACAGGAAAAGATCATCAACCGTTAGTCCATGCGGATACATTCCGAGAAGAAAACTTCACGGGAAGTTATTTCCAGGTACAAATTTCAACGATATATGTGTTACGAGAAGAAGGGGACTTTCGAGGTCGCATTCGAGGTGACTCTCAACCAACGAGAAATGCAGCTGATTAACGGTCCCGGCTGAATGGTGAATCTCCTTTTTCCGTTTCTCCATGGGACTGCTGCTCCGTTAGAGCTCTTTCATGGATTCTCACTGCTGGCATTTAATAATTATTTTCCGTTTGTCCATTTACTGACCGACCACATGGTCGAAAAATTATAGATTTAGTGGTTTTGGTTTTGTATTCATGGAATATTAAATTATAGCTTTGTATAAGACTTTAGAATGTTTCTCTTTCCGAGACTCACAGTTAGTAATCCATGACGGACGACACGCAAAATTTTGAGAGAAGTGTATATATAGGAAAAAAAACCGACAGTACTGACAATATGACTCAAGCGTAAGCCAAAGCTTGAGATAAGTCTAAGCCTAAGCCTAAGCCTAAGTCTAAGCCGAAGTCTAACTTACTCCTGGCCATACCTTCAACTTTGGCTTAGATATACCCAGTGCAGCTAAGATTAAATTTTCTTAAACGGATTAAACGGATTAAAATTTTATCCAGCGAGTTAAACGAGTTAAACGGATTTAATTTAATCCTATTTCTTTAATGCACATAGGATTAAAATTTTAATCTAATCCTGTTTCTTTATTCAGACTTCGGATTAAAAAATCAACGAGTTAATTTTAATCCGAGCTGTGTAATCGCTGTTTCTTTAAAGATTAATTTTAATCCGTTTAATCCGTCGTCTGCAGTTTCAACTAATTTTTAATCCTCGTGCAGTTACGCGAAGGAGAAGGATTAAAGTTGGCGGATTAAAATTTTTAATCGCTGTTTCTTTAATGGCGGATTAAATGGATTAAAATCAACTTCTTTAATCCGCTGATTAAAAACGGTCTGATTAAACGAGTTAATTTTAATCCGTTTAATCCGTTTAATCCAGCCTTAAAGAAATAACAATTAAAATTTTAATCCGGCTTATTTTTAATTCGTTTAATCCGACCATTTTAATCTTTAAAGAAATAGGCCCTTAGAAATGTTCCGGTAGCAACTAAGCAACTACAAGAATCACTTTTGTAGATGATAAATATAAAAGTTTTTGTAGAAAAGACTGGTTACGACCTGTAATTTCTACTGGACAACGTTGGTAGTATTTACCGGATGTAGTTTGGTGAAACGGGTTACAAGTTAGACTAGTACAAATGAAACCTGTAGTTTTTACTGGTTTACAGATTTATTTCAAAGGTTATTACTCGATACGTTGATATCGCAAACAGAGTATACAAGGGACAAAGTGACCATAGTTTTTGAAGACTGGAATTTTTTGAAATTTCTCAAATTTTCAGTCTTTCATTACCGCATGGGTGATCTTTTTGCAATGGCCGCTCCCTGCCGGAAAAGTTCTGGGAGCGGCCGCCCCCAGCACTTGCCCCCCACTATTCCGTTAAGGTGGTGATTCCCTTTGGTCACCTAAAGTTTGCACCATTATTACTCATTCATTACTTGGAGTTAAGAAGCCATTTTTATATCAAAATGTAGCTTGACATTTTCTCTTTTTAATGCATGTCACAAAACTAATATAGCTTTTCTAAAATATTTTTAACACATTTTAGAAGAAGTATAATTTTCCAGAATTTTTGCAGACTCAAGTAAATTTTTTCGCGAGACATCGGTTATATCATTCGATACCTCCATCAAATAGCTGGGGACGATTTTTTATTTATTGTGAAATCGCTCTTCGTTATAGAGAAATAAGCTGAAATGTGTGCGTAACCTGTATTTTGCCTACTTTTTCCAAATTTGCCAAGCGATTACTTTAGCTAGAAAGCAGCAATCGGGGCAACTAAAAAATCGTCCCTGGGTATATTTGTGCAGAGCACATTTGTTCAGTAGCAGCCCTCTAGCTTGCATGGTGAATGCTCCACAATCTTTGGAAAAAAATTGATCGTGTTTTTGCAAAAACTACATTTTTTATGATAGCAGCCTACAGGATAGCAGTTGGAAGACGATCATGCGTCGGATCATTTGTCCCTGTGAGACCTTCAGATCGATGCCCTTAGTTTGATTTTACGGCTTGCGTAGTTCAAGAAATATTGGATTATTTGATTTCTGCAAAAATGACAAGTTTTCGACGCCAAAACAAGAAAATCGGCTATATCTCACTATAGAGAAAAGCTAGAAAGGTGCTTCAAAAAGCAAAAATGTAGAGCTCAATGAGGTCTTTCGAATGAATATAGTCATAACTGCTTAGCAGAAATTGGGAAATTAGAAATTGGGAAAAACCACTCTGACTGGAAATCTCGAATTTTTGGATCGGGATTGCGCGGAGGGTGTTAGAACGCTAAAAGAACTTATTTCGGAAAGTTTCATCAAATTTCATCTTGATTTACGCCGCCAAATAACAATATGTGCCCAAAAGGAATCACCACCTTAACAGGTCGCTCCAGTGAAAATTACAGGTTCCGTATTGTAAAAACTACAGGTTTTGGTATCTCATTCTGGATTGTCGAGAAAGTCAAACAAAACCACAGGTTTCTTTCGTATTTTCTGCAGGAAACTCCTGTATATAACTTTTACTATTTGACGGACGGGCAAAATATACAAAACTTACTTTTGTGGAAACTACAGGAAGCTCCGCATCCGCTTGTGACTGACCGCACAGGCGCACAGGAGAACTTTTGTAGAAAGGTACAAGACTTCCTGTAATTTCTACAGGAGTCTTTCTAAGAGAGTACTAAGAGCAATTTTGGAAAACGAACATTGCTGGAAAGCATACCCAGAAGTCTCGCAAGGTAAATTTCAATATATATATATATATATATATATATATATATATATATATATATATATATATATATATAATGCTTTAACTTAATTTCTGTCCTGCTTAGTTCTTCGTCTCGTCATTCGCCCGGGAAAAATATCTCTGCAAAATTTGAGCAAATAATCAAATGCAACACAACACTACTGAAGAAAGCAGGTCACGAAGCTTTAGTTAGACACTATATATATATAGCAGCGTTTGAAGAAGGTTCCATATTATTTCCATGTGGGAGATGACAAAAATAGTTGCAGAGTTGCTGCTCCAACATGTGATAATTCCACTCCTTGTTACCCTCTAGATAGATGGAAATTTTGGAAAACAGGAAAAAGAATTTGGCCAGAAGCAAAGTGCAATCAGTCAGATCAGAGGAACTAATCTAAATCAGATCAGAAGGTCAAGGTCATGAAATTATGTAAATGTCCACGTAAAAATTAACTTTCAGAGAATCCAACTAAAGTTGAACAGAAAATTCTGACAACATGGTTGATTAAGTAGGGCTCAGGAATCCAAGATCTGATGACGGATTAACGAAGAGATAATTCAGAAGGTTAATCCACATTCGCAAACGATTCTAATCATCAATCGTCAAATTAAAGGATTTGGTGAGCCGACCACAAAGCCGTTAATAAATTACAAATAAACAAAACAATAAATAAACAAAATATATACTTCGCCAAAGTCATCACATCATCTAATTCTAATGATAAAGCACTTTTGTGTTTTATCATTTTATATTTTAGTAAAATTCTTTATAGTTGTATGGCATGTAGCTAGGATTCAGACAATATATTCCATAAATAAAATCAATCACAACTCCTTTTGTTCCAAAGGCTATGTTCAGAATCTGTAAACCTTGTTTTGCTGAGATTTTCCTTCTTACCGTTGTCACGGTGCAAATCTTCCCCCGTGCAAATCTTCCCCCCGGAAGTTGTGCACCGGTGCAAATCTTCCCCCCGGAAATTTTGCACCGGTGCAAAACTTCCCCGGGGGAAGATTTGCACCAGCTGCCAGAGCGACCGTGAAGTTAGCAACACATGATTCAAAAGTTTTGGGAACTATTTAAAATTAATTCTAACAATCCTACGTTTTATTTTTCGCCAGTCACTTGTTTTTAATAGATGAAGTAATAGTTCAATTCGTCGTCAAACGTGTCGCTTTGACAGTCTTAATTAAGTTGAATTGTAATAAAACTTATTCAAAATTGTGTCGAATTATGAATTAAATTCAACAAATACAATAAAACGAAATAACCTGTATCTTGCATTTGAATTTTATAACGTTCAATGACTGAAACCTGGCAGGATCAATTGAACACTATCCTCGTCTACCCCTTTGGGGGATAAAGTTCATTTGGGAACACTTGTATTCATAACATTCCTAGACGTGTTTGGTTTATCATGCAGCGAAATTCATTTTTCAATTCAGCTTTTCGTTAGCTTATATATTCTAAGATGATGTTGTTAGATTGAGCTAACGAAAAGCTGTACAAAAATTAATCTCAGATTGGTGTTCTGAAACTTCCTGAAACCAACATTTGAGCAAAAATGGTGACAAACTTTTTGGATCCCATTTGTCTGCCCCTGAAAATCAAGAATTTAATTTTTTAAATTTTTAAAAGATTGATTGAAAGTGCGCACAATTGCATTCTCACCAAATTTTAAGATAATAAATCAATAATAGACAGATTAAAACTTAAAATTGATTAAAATATTAAAAATTTTCGAATTTACCTTGAATTTGCCTATATTTCTAGACGTCTTCCAGCTGGGGGCATACATGTGCTTTGGGGGGTTTGGGGATGTTTTCACCGCCCCCAGACCTGGACCTCACCTCCCCCCAGAGGGGTCCCTCACCCCCCCAGAATCCGGATTTTTCCGGTTTTTTGGGCAAAAACCGGAAAATCCGGTTTTCCGGCGGCCGCCGGCCGCCGGCTCACCCCCCCCCCCCCAGAACTTCCCCTCCTGCACATGTCTGGTTTGGGGGGGGGGATAAAGTGCAATTAAGGCTTTGGGGGATAAATGAACGAACAAACGAAGTTTAAAGCTTAATCCTACTTCTTCCAAACATTTTTCTTGCTTTCTTAGCCAATTATTATTGCTATTTTACTATGTAAAAATCTAAACTTTGCTTGGTTTCGTTTTTGGTGTATTTCCTTGTGAGGGCGATCTCAAGTATGGATATCTAAATTTTAAAGGCCTTCTCAAAAGAGTATAGAGGAGTTTATGGAGTTAAGTGCAACTGGATTTTGAAGTAAAGAGCTAAAGAGGATAAATCCCAGTTCTGAGTTACACGAGTTGCTCAAGTTAAAATAGTTAAAACTTCAATGTTAACTTTAGCTCAAACCATTGTTTGATTGACATTGATAAATTCATAGTTCATACAGACAAACGAAAGTAAATTCACAAATATCTCTAAAAAACAAACTTTCAAATTCAAATTCATGGAGTTATAACAAACAACAAAGCACTGGTCAATTTTAATCAATTAATTTATTTATTGCAAAACCTGTGAACTGTAATAGCTATTTTTGTTATTATTTTTGTTGTGCTAGCTTAGCTGCCATACCAGTCGAAAAATCCATTTACCCTCAAATGTGAAAGCTAAAGTTTAAAGAAGCATCATCGCATTGTTTCAAGTTATGTTTGGATTATGCTGCATTTTACAATTTCGAAACTATTATAAGCCAGAGCTTAGCTAAGACCTCGGTTGCAGTTATTATTGTTAATAACTATGAAATTCTGCCGGGGCAAATTTTCCCCCCGGGGGAAGATTTGCACCGGTGCAAAACTTCCGGGGGGAAGAATTGCACCGGTGCAAATCTTCCGGGGGAAAGCTTTGCACGGCGGGAAGATTTGCACCGTGACACCGTAATTTGAAACACACAGTCTGACCCCGTCCCTCAAAAAATGATAGCAGCGGCGAAACGTTACTTACAGTAGATGGAGCATGGAGAATTTTAGATTTTAAAATAAAAATTTCAGACTCTCAGGGCCAAAATAATCATTTTCATTTTCTAGTTAAGACTCAACGCAATTATTGTAGTTTCCAACCTAGATCTAAACTTTAGAGGACATTACAAATATTATGAGGTCACTACAGCGACAAGCTTTTAAAAACTACACGATTAAGTTAAGAATATTCTTATTGCAAGATAGTTTTTGAGAAATTATTAAAGTTTTTAGTTGGTAAAAACCTGGCAAAAACTCTGAAAAATATGCTATAACAGCAAAAGAATTCCCCCAATCAAAAATACCGGGTCAAGAGCTCCTGACCCGGTGACCCGGTCCATATAGTGGCCAGAACTGACCCGGTGACCCGGTGACCCGGTTTTATCTCTGGGGTATACTTTCTCAAAATTGGTAAATTGGTGCTGTTATCAGGAGGCAACAATATTATGATGGAGAAAAGGAAATTTCATAGGAGTGGAAAAGTTTGAAAGTTGTGAGTTGCTTTAACTTAATCGGATTCTGAGAAGGAAGTCGATCAGAGTTCAAGTATACAAAACGAACATGCAGAATTAATTTGTCGGCTGTATTTTGCATATTCAAGCAGCAGTATAGTTTGCACGGCGGGAAGATTTGCACCGTGACACCGTAATTTGAAACACACAGTCTGACCCCGTCCCTCAAAAAATGATAGCAGCGGCGAAATTAATATAATATATGCGTAGGTAAGTATATATATGCGATTATATTATATTCTTCTTTCCGAAACGGGCATTCATTCCAGTTTTATATATTTTTACTAGAGGCGGGACTGGATCCACTAGAACCGGTTGGAACCGGAACCGAACCGGAAGGATTTTTAGAACCGGAGCCGGTAGGATCGAAACTGGACTTGAACTAATTTCTTGCAAGAGTAAAATTTACAAAAGCTGGATTTTGTAGTTGCCATTTACAGAGTCCATTCATATTGTCTTTTTCAAACTAGTGACTCTAGCTTGAACTGAAACTTAAAAAATGAAAGCGAAACAAGTAGGAACTGTTTTCGCAACCAAGATAAATGTTGAAAATACGAGAATCATTTAATTTAATTTAGCGCAATTGATAAAAAAACCAAATTTTTAAAGCACTCCTTGTCCGTGTTTCTGGACAAGTATATATACTCATATTTTAGACCCTTCAAAATTTAAGATTTTACAAACTCATTTCTGCATAAGTTTAGAAAATGCTACAGCTACTATTAAATTTTTTGAAAAACCTAGAGCAAACATATGTTATGTCATAGTTATTCTATCTGGCTGCTGATGGAACATGGAAGCCGAAAATTTAGCGATCTTGGGTAAAATCAAAGCTTTTTGGCAGGTCACCGGGTCGCCGAGTCACCGACCGGGTCAGAGCTCAACCGGGTCACCGGGTCAAGTCTAAGTGACTCGGTTCCATCACTGATAGTCACATTCATAAATCATATCATGTAGCTCTTTTTAGAAATATTTACACTGCAATTTTAGAAAATATTAGACGGAGTGCAATTTAGAAAATATTAGACGGAGTGCAATTTAGAAAATATTAGAGGGAGTGCATTTTTTCAGTTGTACTGGCACTGAGGTTCTGAAGCAGCCTGTTCTTTGTTGACAGTGGTTAAATAGTCTCTTCGTGACGGCCTAGTGGTTAAGGCATTCGACTGTGTGTGTGTCTGTTTGAAAGTCCGAGTTTCGAATCCTGCTGCCAAAAGGCTCACAAATTCACTTGAGCAAGGGACTAAGCACACATCGGATCACCGTGGGGTCTAACTAACCCAGCCATCTATCCATAACTGGCCCAAAAATTGGTACCACTGCGGTGGGAAGGCAAGAGCAGTTTGTGTTATGGCGCAATGCCTGGTGAAGGACCGGCCCTCTTCCACAGATGAAGTCAACTAACTTTTGAGTTGTCACTCTGGTTTCGGACTCCTGGCTCCGGAGATAAGCACTGGCACCCTATAACCTTCTGTAGCTTGGAGTTCTCTCTGGGGAGTGGGGAATCACTTTAACTTTACATGTAAGCATTCCGCATTTGACATTTCATTTCTGTTCTAAGTAAACTTCTGATAATTTTCTGCTAAGTAACACGCCTTTTCTCTTTTCTGCTAAGTAACACGCCTTTCTCTTTCCCTGCTAAGTTAACTTCTCCGGGTCTTGTCTGGAGTACCCTCATCCCTCAAATCCTTAAAACATACCCAAAGGAACTGAAATTTGGTATCGGTGTTTTTTCGACTACGAGTTCAATTCAAATATGAGCAAGGGGCAGCCAGGGAAAACTGAAATTTCACCCAGTTTCGATTTTCCCCTCGTTCAGTAAAAAAAGCTACAATTGTAAGCTATGATGTAAACGTATGCTGAGCTAACGGAAAGCTGGAAAACTGGATTGAGAAATGGAATTAAAATTCGTGTTCTGCAGTCCAGAATATCCCTATCTACACATTCAACATGAACGAAGGCAAGACTTTTTGATTTCGTTTGGTCATCGCTTGAAAATCGAAAAAATTTAATTTTACGAAATCGAAAAAGCATGCGATATTTGAATTCAATGTAGTAGTTGAAAACGTCGAAAACGTACCCATATCAAATTTTAGTTTAGGACAAGTTTTACGAATTTAAGGGAAGAACCACTTCTCCTACGGTAGCTGAATACTAAAGAGAGCATGCTTAATTCACAACATGAAGTTTTATAGTTTTATTTGACAACAGACAATATAGTTTTATTTGACAACAGACAATAATCAAAATACAGTCGGCATTCAAAATGTTCATATTAAGCCTTCGGATTTCGTTTCGTACTTTACACTCTTCATCTTCACAACATCTTCCTGCTCTGGCCCCAACAGTAGAACAAAAATATAACATCCGGAAATCAGTTATCTAGGCAGTAATTCATCGGCCGGCGGCCAACCGGTGATACACCGGCCTTACCACTGTATCCATGACTATGTGCATGTATTGCGCAGAAATTGAGGGCATTATCTTTAATTTAAATTATATGAAGCTAAATAATTTTTCCTGCCAAATGTTAATTTCTAAAATCTTGTTACACAACCATTACATAAATCAAAAGATATGCATTTACAACACGGTTTTAATATAATGCTGAAAATCTCAGTTTCCGTGATTTGTGATTTAAGGTGCTTTTTTCCTTTCGGGTATTTTTGACTCTCGCATTAATCCTTTACCTAAATAACTTAAACGTACGAAATTACCTGTTTCGGTGCTCTTTAACATTCTGGGTCCAGTCCCACATTTTTATGCGAAATGTTTTTGAACTGAAGTTTTTGAAATGAAATAAAAACTCGTTATTGCAAAAATGTTTGCTAGTGTTTTTGCTAATTTTGTTAGTTTTCAAAGCTCATGTGAATGTCCTGATTAAAAACTTTAAAATGATGTATAAAGCTCTTTCAAACTTAAAATTGCGGAAGTTGCAGCGTTTTAAAAAAATCACCACTAACGCACTGCACAAAAGGATACCACCACCACCGTAAATAGATCTAATTGCAACGCCAACAATTGCTACATTGCCCTGTGACACCTGAACTGGATCCTAACCCTGAATTCTGATTTGCGGGCAGACACCTGGTGCATCCAGCTTCATGTTGGGCTTCATTAGGTGGCCTTGGTGGTCAGGTCTCGGTCTTGATAGGAGACTACAATATAGACGGTTTTTGAAAAAGCTTCAGTTTTTCACAAAAAATTCCCTGCTTTCATAAGTTAGTTATTTCCCGGCAGAAATAAGTTAGTTTCATCACTGATGTCAGCATTTAAAGGAGGGGTCTACTAAACTGACTTTGACTGAGCACACACTTTGTTTTTTCAGGCAAATACCGACATAATTTATTAAAACATTCTGCAGGCTAGTACGATTTTGCTTCACTGTTCCGTCTCGTATGAAGATTAAGCTGTGCACCAATCTGCAGAAAACATCAGGCAATATCTTATGCATTGCTAAACGAATTGACCTTTATTGTTTGCAGTGAAGCCAGATTCTATTTGCCTGAAGATGTTTTAACTAATAATGGTGGTAGTTGCATGAAAATTGGGATCAGCCAAGAAAACTACACCGTCGCGAAGGGTAGCCAACATGTCAGAACGCAGCATTTTCTGACCATTTCCATCCCCTATATCTTGGCCAAAACGTAGCCCATCGGACAAAGCCTGGAAGCCCATTTCAGCAGCTCCTCTTCGTCCCCGTAAGAGCAGGACCGTTTCCCGGTAGTTGGAACCTATACTTGTATGCAATAAGTAGATAATTTACGACGAGCCCACTACTTTTATCCATCCTTAGACAATTAGGTATATCCTGCGCCCATTGATTGCATCAATGCAGGAAGTTCACTGTTTATACCTCTACGTCCGCGTTTGCTTTTAATGTCAGGCGTACGTTTCCCTTTTGTACTGGTTTATGTTAAACACAGTCCAGGGTTACTTTCACAAAGGTCACGAGAACCCTAGGAAGAGTATAACCCGAAACCTTCTTGGATTGTTTCGCGGAAGTATTGGGCTAATAAATATTTGAAGAGTATGTAGCAAAAGCAGCTATGGTAGGAAACAAATCTGTCTGAAACAACTTGGCTGACACAATGCTAAAATTCTAAAAATGTAATTTAATTTTCAAACATATATGTTTTAAACTTGAGACAATTCGGTCATAAATAGCACAGAACACTAATTTTAATAAACATATTCATCACCTATAATTCAATTGAGTTTGTGCATGGATAATCAGTATATAAACAGTTATAGCAATTATAACAACGTTCCAATAAAATCTTGGACACCTTAGAATCATCAACTTTAGTATAAATCCATATCTCAGTCCCGTTAACCTGAATTAGTCAAAAGGACAAACGATATATATTCACTAAGTGGCCCGTCTTGAAATGTAAATGTTCGCCAGCCCCACCATACCATCTGATGGTGCCAGGGTGCAACCCACGGAGGCAAAGCACCTATATCACTCACAAGCACACACGCACACGCACACACACACACACTCTCTGTCTCACTTACTCATACAAAGACAGCCAAAAGAACAACAGCTATCTCACAGCCAAAAGAACAACAGCTATCTCCATCAAACCCGTTTACATGGAAACTGGAGGTGTCAGTTTGCGCCCCAGCTTAGGCACAAAACACCTATATCAACGCGAACAGCAAGTCAAGTGTTGCTAAACAGCAACAACTATCTCATCAAACCAGCTTCAATGGAAGTCAAGATATCAGACTGCGCCCCGGCCTGGGCACAAAACACCTATATCAACGCGCAAAGCAAGCCACATCTTGATAATCAGTAGCAGCAGCATCTCTGTCAAACCAGCCTCAATGGAAAGTCAAGGCATCGGACTGCGCCCCAGCCTAGGCACAAAACACCTATATCAATGCGGACAGCCATCCAGTCGTGGTTAAACAGCAACAGCGATCTCTGTGAAACCAACCTCAATGGAAGCCAAGGTGTCAGGCTGCGCCCCAGCCTGGGCACAGAACACCTATCAACGCGCAAAGCATGCCACGTCTTGATAATCAGCAGCAGCATCTCTGTTTAACCAGCCTCAATGAAAAGTCAAGGTATCGGACTGCGCCCAGCCTAGGCACAAAACACCTGTATAATGTGGACAGCCATCCAGTCGTAGTTAAACAGCAGCAGCGATCTCTGTCAAACCAGCCTTAATGGAAGTCAAGGTGTCAGATTGCGCCCCAGCCCGGGCACAAAACACCTATATCAACTCGCAAAGCAAGCCGCGTCTTGATAATCAGCAGCAGCGATCTCTATCAAACCAGCCTCAATGGAAGCCAAGGTATCAGACTGCGCCCCAGACTGGGCACACAACACCTATATCAACGCGCAAAGCAAGCCACGTCTTGATAATCAGCAGCAGCATCTCTGTCTAACCAGCCTCAATGGTAAGTCAAGCTATCGGACTGCGCCCCAGCCTAGGCACAAAACACCATCTCCAGTCGTGGTTAAACAGCAACAGCTATCTCTATCAAACCAGCTTCAATGGAAACTCAAGGTGCCAGTCTGGGCCCATGAACGGGTACAAAACACCTATATCAATGCGGACAGCCATCCAGTCGTAACTAAACAGCAACAGCAATCTCTATAAAACCAGCCTCAATGGAAACCAAGGGTTCAGATTGCGCCCCAGCCCGGGCACGAAACACCTATATTAATGCGGACAGCCATCCAGTCGTAGTTAAACAGCAACAGCGATTTCTGTGAAACCGGCCTCAATGGAAACTCAAGGTGTCAATCTGGGCCCATTCCATGGAACAAAACAACTATATCAATGCGGACAGCAATCCAGTCGTAGCTAAACAGCAACAGCAATCTCTATAAAACCAGCCTCAATGTAAACCAAGGTGTCAGATTGCGCCCCAGCCCGGGCACGAAACACCTATATTAATGCGGACAGCCATCCAGTCGTAGTTAAACAGCAGCAGCGATCTCTGTCAAACCAGCCCTAATAGAAACTCATGGTGTCAGTCTGAGCCCCAGCCCGGGCACATCGCAAAGCAAGCCACGTCATGATAATCAGCAGAAACAATCTCTGCAAACAAGCCTCAATGGTAAGTCAAGGGATCGGACTGCGCCCCAGCCTAGGCGCAAAACAAAACTATCAATGCGGGCAGCCATCCAGTCGCAGCTAAACAACAAGAGCGATCTCTATCAAGCCAGCCTCAATGGAAGCCAAGGTGTCAGATTACGCCCCAGCCGGGGCACAGAACACCTATATTAATGCGGACAGCCATCCAGTCGTAGTTAAACAGCAGCAGCGATCTCTGTCAAACCAGCCCTAATAGAAACTCATGGTGTCAGTCTGAGCCCCAGCCCGGGCACATCGCAAAGCAAGCCACGTCTTGATAGTCACAGCAACGATCTTTGCCAACCCAGCCTCAATGGAAAGTCAAGGCATCGGACTGCGCCCCAGCCTAGGCACAAAACACCTATATCAACGCGCAAAGCAAGCCACATCTTGATAATCAGCAGCAGCATCTCTGTCAAACCAGCCTCAATGGCAAGTCAAGGCATCGGACTGCGCCCCAGCCTAGGCACAAAACACCTATATCAATGCGGACAGCAATCCAGTCGTAGCTAAACAGCAACAGCAATCTCTATAAAACCAGCCTCAATGGAAGCCAAGGTGTCAGATTGCGCCCCAGCCCGGGCACAGAACACCTATATCAAAGCGCAAGCAAGCCACGTCTTGATAATCAGCAGCAGCATCTCTGTCTAACCAGCCTCAATGAAACGTCAAGGTATCGGACTGCGCCCCAGCCTAGGCACGAAACACCTATATAATGCGGACAGCCATCCAGTCGTAGTTAAACAGCAGCAGCGATCTCTATCAAACCAGCCTCAATGGAAGTCAAGGTGTCAGATTGCGCCCCAGCCCGGGCACAGAACACCTATATCAACGCGCAAAGCAAGCCACGTCTTGATAATCAGCAGCAGCATCTCTGTCAAACCAGCCTCAATGAATAGTTAAGGTATCGGACTGCGCCCCAGCCTAGGCACAAAACACCTATATCAACTCGCAAAGCAAGCCACGTCTTGAAAATCAGCAGTAACGATCTCTGCCAAACCTGCCTCAATGGTAAGTCAAGGTATCGGACTGCGCCCCAGCCTAGGCACAAAACACCATCTCCAGTCGTGGTTAAACAGCAACAGCTATCTCTATCAAACCAGCTTCAATGGAAACTCAAGGTGCCAGTCTGGGCCCATGAACGGGTACAAAACACCTATATCAATGCGGACAGCCATCCAGTCGTAACTAAACAGCAACAGCAATCTCTATAAAACCAGCCTCAATGGAAACCAAGGGGTCAGATTGCGCCCCAGCCCGGGCACGAAACACCTATATTAATGCGGACAGCCATCCAGTCGTAGTTAAACAGCAACAGCGATTTCTGTGAAACCGGCCTCAATGGAAACTCAAGGTGTCAATCTGGGCCCCAGCCCGGGCACATCGCAAAGCAAGCCACGTCTTGATAATCAGCAGAAACGATCTCGGCAAACAAGCCACAATGGTAAGTCAAGGTATCGGACTGCGCCCCAGCCTAGGCTCAAAACAAAACTATCAATGCGGACGCCATCCAGTCGCAGCTAAACAACAAGAGCGATCTCTATCAAGCCAGCCTCAATGGAAGCCAAGGTGTCAGATTCGCCCCAGCCGGGGCACAGAACACCTATATTAATGCGGACAGCCATCCAGTCGTAGTTAAACAGCAGCAGCGATCTCTGTCAAAAATGCCCTAATGGAAACTCATGGTGTCAATCTGAGCCCCAGCCCGGGCACATCGCAAAGCAAGCCACGTCTTGATAGTCACAGCAACGATCTTTGCCAAGCCAGCCTCAATGGAAAGTCAAGGCATCGGACTGCGCCCCAGCCTAGGCACAAAACACCTATATCAACGCGCAAAGCAAGCCACATCTTGATAATCAGCAGCAGCATCTCTGTCAAACCAGCCTCAATGGCAAGTCAAGGCATCGGACTGCGCCCCAGCCTAGGCACAAAACACCTATATCAATGCGGACAGCCATCCAGTCGTGGTTAAACAGCAACAGCGATCTCTATCAAACCAGCCTCAATGGAAGTCAAGGTGTCAGACTGCGCCCCAGCCTGGGCACAGAACACCTATATCAACGCGCAAAGCATGCCACGTCTTGATAATCAGCAGCAGCATCTCTGTCTAACCAGCCTCAATGAAAAGTCAAGGTATCGGACTGCGCCCAGCCTACGCATAAAGCAGCTATATCAATGCGTACAGCCATCCAGTCGTAGTTAAACAGCAGCAGCGATCTCTGTCAAACCAGCCTTAATGGAAGTCAAGGTGTCAGATTGCGCCCCAGCTCGGGCACAAAACACCTATATCAACTCGCAAAGCAAGCCACGTCTTGATAATCAGCAGCAGCGATCTCTATCAAACCAGCCTCAATGGAAGCCAAGGTATCAGACTGCGCCCCAGCCTGGGCACAGAACACCTATATCAACGCGCAAAGCAAGCCACGTCTTGATATCAGCAGCAGCGGTCTCTATCAAACCAGCCTCACTGGAAGCCAAGGTATCAGACTGCGCCCCAGCCTGGGCACAGAACACCTATATCAACGCGCAAAGCAAGCCACGTCTTGATAATGAGCAGCAGCATCTCTGTCTAACCAGCCTCAATGAAAAGTCAAGGCATCGGACTGCGCCCCAGCCTAGGCACAAAACACCTATATGATGCGGACAGCCATCCAGTCGTAGTTAAACAGCAACAGCGATCTCTATCAAACCAGCCTCAATGGAAGCCAAGGTGTCAGATTGCGCCCCAGCCCGGGCACAGAACACCTATATCAACGCGCAAAGCAAGCCATCTTGATAATCAGCAGCAGCATCTCTATCAAACCAGCCTCAATGAAAAGTCAAGGTATCGGACTGCGCCCCAGCCTAGGCACAAAGCACCTGTATAATGTGGACAGCCATCCAGTCGTAGTTAAACAGCAGCAGCGATCTCTGTCAAACCAGCCTTAATGGAAGTCAAGGTGTCAGATTGCGCCCCAGCTCGGGCACAAAACACCTATATCAACTCGCAAAGCAAGCCACGTCTTGATAATCAGCAGCAGCGATCTCTATCAAACCAGCCTTAATGGAAGTCAAGGTTTCAGATTGCGCCCCAGCCCGGGCACAAAACACCTATATCAACTCGCAAAGCAAGCCACGTCTTGATAATCAGCAGCAGCGATCTCTATCAAACCAGCCTCAATGGAAGCCAAGGTATCAGACTGCGCCCCAGCCTGGGCACAGAACACCTATATCAATGCGCAAAGCAAGCCACGTCTTGATAATCAGCAGCAGCATCTCTGTCTAACCAGCCTCAATGAAAAGTCAAGGTATCGGACTGCGCCCCAGCCTGGGCACAAGACACCATCTCCAGTCGTGGTTAAACAGCAACAGCTATCTCTATCAAACCAGCTTCAATGGAAACTCAAGGTGCCAGTCTGGGCCCATGAACGGGTACAAAACACCTATATCAATGCGGACAGCCATCCAGTCGTAACTAAACAGCAACAGCAATCTCTATAAAACCAGCCTCAATGGAAACCAAGGGGTCAGATTGCGCCCCAGCCCGGGCACGAAACACCTATATTAATGCGGACAGCCATCCAGTCGTAGTTAAACAGCAACAGCGATTTCTGTGAAACCGGCCTCAATGGAAACTCAAGGTGTCAATCTGGGCCCCAGCCCGGGCACATCGCAAAGCAAGCCACGTCTTGATAATCAGCAAACGATCTCTGCAAACAAGCCTCAATGGTAAGTCAAGGGATCGGACTGCGCCCCAGCCTAGGCGCAAAACAAAACTATCAATGCGGGCAGCCATCCAGTCGCAGCTAAACAACAAGAGCGATCTCTATCAAGCCAGCCTCAATGGAAGCCAAGGTGTCAGATTACGCCCCAGCCGGGGCACAGAACACCTATATTAATGCGGACAGCCATCCAGTCGTAGTTAAACAGCAGCAGCGATCTCTGTCAAACCAGCCCTAATAGAAACTCATGGTGTCAGTCTGAGCCCCAGCCCGGGCACATCGCAAAGCAAGCCACGTCTTGATAGTCACAGCAACGATCTTTGCCAAGCCAGCCTCAATGGAAAGTCAAGGCATCGGACTGCGCCCCAGCCTAGGCACAAAACACCTATATCAACGCGCAAAGCAAGCCACATCTTGATAATCAGCAGCAGCATCTCTGTCAAACCAGCCTCAATGGCAAGTCAAGGCATCGGACTGCGCCCCAGCCTAGGCACAAAACACCTATATCAATGCGGACAGCCATCCAGTCGTGGTTAAACAGCAACAGCGATCTCTATCAAACCAGCCTCAATGGAAGTCAAGGTGTCAGACTGCGCCCCAGCCTGGGCACAGAACACCTATATCAACGCGCAAAGCATGCCACGTCTTGATAATCAGCAGCAGCGGTCTCTATCAAACCAGCCTCACTGGAAGCCAAGGTATCAGACTGCGCCCCAGCCTGGGCACAGAACACCTATATCAACGCGCAAAGCAAGCCACGTCTTGATAATGAGCAGCAGCATCTCTGTCTAACCAGCCTCAATGAAAAGTCAAGGCATCGGACTGCGCCCCAGCCTAGGCACAAAACACCTATATCAACGCGCAAAGCAAGCCACGTCTTGATATCAGCAGCAGCGGTCTCTATCAAACCAGCCTCACTGGAAGCCAAGGTATCAGACTGCGCCCCAGCCTGGGCACAGAACACCTATATCAACGCGCAAAGCAAGCCACGTCTTGATAATGAGCAGCAGCATCTCTGTCTAACCAGCCTCAATGAAAAGTCAAGGCATCGGACTGCGCCCCAGCCTAGGCACAAAACACCTATATGATGCGGACAGCCATCCAGTCGTAGTTAAACAGCAACAGCGATCTCTGTCAAACCAGCCTTAATGGAAGTCAAGGTGTCAGATTGCGCCCCAGCTCGGGCACAAAACACCTATATCAACTCGCAAAGCAAGCCACGTCTTGATAATCAGCAGCAGCGATCTCTATCAAACCAGCCTCAATGGAAGCCAAGGTATCAGACTGCGCCCCAGCCTGGGCACAGAACACCTATATCAACGCGCAAAGCAAGCCACGTCTTGATATCAGCAGCAGCGGTCTCTATCAAACCAGCCTCACTGGAAGCCAAGGTATCAGACTGCGCCCCAGCCTGGGCACAGAACACCTATATCAACGCGCAAAGCAAGCCACGTCTTGATAATGAGCAGCAGCATCTCTGTCTAACCAGCCTCAATGAAAAGTCAAGGCATCGGACTGCGCCCCAGCCTAGGCACAAAACACCTATATGATGCGGACAGCCATCCAGTCGTAGTTAAACAGCAACAGCGATCTCTATCAAACCAGCCTCAATGGAAGCCAAGGTGTCAGATTGCGCCCCAGCCCGGGCACAGAACACCTATATCAACGCGCAAAGCAAGCCACCTCTTGATAATCAGCAGCAGCATCTCTATCAAACCAGCCTCAATGAAAAGTCAAGGTATCGGACTGCGCCCCAGCCTAGGCACAAAGCACCTGTATAATGTGGACAGCCATCCAGTCGTAGTTAAACAGCAGCAGCGATCTCTGTCAAACCAGCCTTAATGGAAGTCAAGGTGTCAGATTGCGCCCCAGCTCGGGCACAAAACACCTATATCAACTCGCAAAGCAAGCCACGTCTTGATAATCAGCAGCAGCGATCTCTATCAAACCAGCCTTAATGGAAGTCAAGGTTTCAGATTGCGCCCCAGCCCGGGCACAAAACACCTATATCAACTCGCAAAGCAAGCCACGTCTTGATAATCAGCAGCAGCGATCTCTATCAAACCAGCCTCAATGGAAGCCAAGGTATCAGACTGCGCCCCAGCCTGGGCACAGAACACCTATATCAATGCGCAAAGCAAGCCACGTCTTGATAATCAGCAGCAGCATCTCTGTCTAACCAGCCTCAATGAAAAGTCAAGGTATCGGACTGCGCCCCAGCCTAGGCACAAGACACCATCTCCAGTCGTGGTTAAACAGCAACAGCTATCTCTATCAAACCAGCTTCAATGGAAACTCAAGGTGCCAGTCTGGGCCCATGAACGGGTACAAAACACCTATATCAATGCGGACAGCAGTCCAGTCGTAGCTAAACAGCAACAGCAATCTCTATAAAACCAGCCTCAAAGGAAACCAAGGGGTCAGATTGCGCCCCAGCCCGGGCACGAAACACCTATATTAATGCGGACAGCCATCCAGTCGTAGTTAAACAGCAGCAGCGATCTCTGTCAAACCAGCCCTAATGGAAACTCATGGTGTCAATCTGATCCCCAGCCCGGGCACATCGCAAAGCAAGCCACGTCTTGATAATCAGCAGAAACCATCTCTGCCAAACAAGCCTCAATGGTAAGTCAAGGTATCGGACTGCGCCCCAGCCTAGTCGCAAAACAAAAATATCAATGCGGACAGCCATCCAGTCGCAGCTAAACAGCAAGAGCGATCTCTATCAAGCCAGCCTCAATGGAAGCCAAGGTGTCAGATTGCGCCCCAGCCGGGGCACAGAACACCTATATCAACGCGCAAATCAAGCCACGTCTTGATAGTGACAGCAACGATCTCTGACAAGCCAGCCTCAATGGAAAGTCAAGGCATCGGACTGCGCCCCACCCTAGGCGCAAAACAGAAATATCAATGCGGACAGCCATCCAGTCGTGGGTAAACAGCAACAACAATCTCTATCACACCAGCCTCAATGGAAACTCATGGTGTCAGTCTGGGCCCCAGCCCGGGCACAAAACACCTATATCAACTCGCAAAGCAAGTCACGTCTTGATAATCAGCAGTAACGATCTCTGCCAAAGCAGCCTCAATGGTAAGTCAAGGTATCGGACTGCGCCCCAGCCTAGGCCCAAAACACCATCTCCAGTCGTGGTTAAAAAGCAGCAGCAGCGATCTCTATTAAACCAGCCTCAATGGAAAGTCAAGGCATCGGACTGCGCCCCAGCCTAGGCGCAAAACAAAAATATCAATCCGGACAGCAATCCAGTCGTAGCTAAACACCAGCAGCGATCTCTGTCAAACCAGCCCTAATGGAAACTCATGGTGTCAGTCTGGGCCCCAGCCCGGGCACATCGCAAAGCAAGCCACGTCTTGATAATCAGCAGTAACGACCTCTGCCAAACCAGCCTCAATGGTAAGTCAAGGTATCGGACTGCGCCCCAGCCTAGGCCCAAAACACCATCTCCAGTCGTGGTTAAACAGCAGCAGCGATCTCTATTAAACCAGCCTCAATGGAAGCCAAGGTTTCAGATTGCGCCCCAGCCTTGGCACAAAACACCATCTCCAGTCGTGGTTAAACAGCAACAGCGATCTCTATCAAACCAGCCTCAATGGAAACTCATGGTGTCAGTCTGGGCCCCACCCCGGGCACAAAACACCTATATCAACTCGCAAAGCAAGCCACGTCTTGATAATCAGCAGTAACGATCTCTGCCAAACCAGCCTCAATGGTAAGTCAAGGTATCGGACTGCGCCCCAGCCTAGGCGCAAAACAGAAATATCAATGCGGACAGCCATCCAGTCGTGGGTAAACAGCAACAACAATCTCTATCACACCAGCCTCAATGGAAACTCATGGTGTCAGTCTGGGCCCCAGCCCGGGCACAAAACACCTAAATCAACTCGCAAAGCAAGCCACGTCTTGATAATCAGCAGTAACGATCTCTGCCAAAGCAGCCTCAATGGTAAGTCAAGGTATCGGACTGCGCCCCAGCCTAGGCCCAAAACACCATCTCCAGTCGTGGTTAAACAGCAGCAGCGATCTCTATTAAACCAGCCTCAATGGAAAGTCAAGGCATCGGACTGCGCCCCAGCCTAGGCGCAAAACAAAAATATCAATGCGGACAGCAATCCAGTCGTAGCTAAACAGCAAGAGCGATCTCTATCAAGCCAGCCTCAATGGAAGCCAAGGTGTCAGATTGCGCCCCAGCCGGGGCACAGAACACCTATATCACCTCGCAAAGCAAGCCACGTCTTGATAGTCACAGCAACGATCTCTGCCAAGCCAGCCTCAATGGAAAGTCAAGGCATCGTTCTGCGCCCCAGCCTAGGCGCAAAACAAATAATCAATGCGGACGGCCATCCAGTCGTGGGTAAACAGCAACAACAATCTCTATCACACCAGCCTCAATGGAAACTCAAGGTGTCAGTTTGCGCCCCAGCCGGGGCACAGAACACCTATATCAACTCGCAAAGCAAGCCACGTCTTGATAACCAGCAGTAACGATCTTTGCCAAACCAGCCTCAATGGTAAGTCAAGGTATCGGACTGCGCCCCAGCCTAGGCCCAAAACACCATCTCCAGTCGTGGTTAAACAGCAGCAGCGATCTCTATTAAACCAGCCTCAATGGAAAGTCAAGGCATCGGACTGCGCCCCAGCCTAGGCGCAAAACAAAAATATCAATGCGGACAGCAATCCAGTCGTAGCTAAACAGCAAGAGCGATCTCTATCAAACCAGCCTCAATGGAAACTCATGGTGTCAGTCTGGGCCCCAGCCCGGGCACAAAACACCTATATCACCTCGCAAAGCAAGCCACGTCTTGATAGTCACAGCAACGATCTCTGCCAAGCCAGCCTCAATGGAAAGTCAAGGCATCGGACTGCGCCCCAGCCTAGGCGCAAAACAAAAATATCAATGCGGACAGCCATCCAGTCGTGGGTAAACAGCAACAACAATCTCTATCACACCAGCCTCAATGGAAACTCAAGGTGTCAGATTGCGCCCCAGCCGGGGCACAGAACACCTATATCAACTCGCAAAGCAAGCCACGTCTGGATAATCAGCAGTAACGATCTCTGCCAAAGCAGCCTCAATGGTAAGTCAAGGTATCGGACTGCGCCCCAGCCTAGGCCCAAAACACCATCTCCAGTCGTGGTTAAACAGCAGCAGCGATCTCTATTAAACCAGCCTCAATGGAAAGTCAAGGCATCGGACTGCGCCCCAGCCTAGGCGCAAAACAAAAATATCAATGCGGACAGCAATCCAGTCGTAGCTAAACAGCAGCAGCGATCTCTGTCAAACCAGCCCTTATGGAAACTCATGGTGTCAGTCTGGGCCCCAGCCCGGGCACATCGCAAAGCAAGCCACGTCTTGATAATCAGCAGTAACGATCTCTGCGAAACCAGCCTCAATGGTAAGTCAAGGTATCGGACTGCGCCCCAGACTAGGCCCAAAACACCATCTCCAGTCGTGGTTAAACAGCAGCAGCGATCTCTATTAAACCAGCCTCAATGGAAGCCAAGGTTTCAGATTGCGCCCCAGCCTTGGCACAAAACACCATCTCCAGTCGTGGTTAAACAGCAACAGCGATCTCTATCAAACCAGCCTCAATGGAAACTCATGGTGTCAGTCTGGGCCCCAGCCCGGGCACAAAACACCTATATCAACTCGCAAAGCAAGCCACGTCTTGATAATCAGCAGTAACGATCTCTGCCAAACCAGCCTCAATGGTAAGTCAAGGTATCGGACTGCGCCCCAGCCTAGGCGCAAAACAAAAATATCAATGCGGACAGCCATCCAGTCGCAGCTAAACAGCAAGAGCGATCTCTATCAAGCCAGCCTCAATGGAAGCCAAGGTGTCAGATTGCGCCCCAGCCGGGGCACAGAACACCTATATCAACGCGCAAAGCAAGCCACGTCTTGATAGTCACAGCAACGATCTCTGCCAAGCCAGCCTCAATGGAAAGTCAAGGCATCGGACTGCGCCCCAGCCTAGGCGCAAAACAAAAATATCAATGCGGACAGCCATCCAGTCGTGGTTAAACAGCAACAACAATCTCTATCAAACCAGCCTCAATGGAAACTCATGGTGTCAGTCTGGGCCCCAGCCCGGGCACAAAACACCTATATCAACTCGCAAAGCAAGCCACGTCTTGATAATCAGCAGTAACGATCTCTGCCAAACCTGCCTCAATGTAAAGTCAAGGCATCGGATTGCACCCCAGCCTAGGCGCAAAACAAAAATATCAATACGGACAGCCATCCAGTCGTGGTTAAACAGCAACAACAATCTCTATCAAACCAGCCTCAATGGAAACTCATGGTGTCAGTCTGGGCCCCAGCCCGGGCACAAAACACCTATATCAGCTCGCAAAGCAAGCCACGTCTTGATAATCAGCAGTAACGATCTCTGCCAAACACAGCCTCAATGGTAAGTCAAGGTATCGGACTGCGCCCCAGCCTAGGCCCAAAACATCATCTCCAGTCGTGGTTAAACAGCAGCAGCGATCTCTATTAAACCAGCCTCAATGGAAAGTCAAGGCATCGGACTGCGCCCCAGCCTAGGCGCAAAACAAAAATATCAATGCGGACAGCAATCCAGTCGTAGCTAAACAGCAGCAGCGATCTGTCAAACCAGCCCTAATGGAAACTCATGGTGTCAGTCTGGGCCCCAGCCCGGGCACAAAACACCTATATCAACTCGCAAAGCAAGCCACGTCTTGATAATCAGCAGTAACGATCTCTGCCAAACCAGCCTCAATGGTAAGTCAAGGTATCGGACTGCTCCCCAGCCTAGGCCCAAAACACCATCTCCAGTCGTGGTTAAACAGCAGCAGCGATCTCTATTAAACCAGCCTCAATGGAAGTCAAGGTATCGGACTGCGCCCCAGCCTAGGCGCAAAACAAAATATCAATGCGGACAGCCATCCAATCGCAGCTAAACAGCAAGAGCGATCTCTATCAAACCAGCCTCAATGGAAGCCAAGGTGTCAGATTGCGCCCCAGCCTTGGCACAAAACACCATCTCCAGTCGAGGTTAAACAGCAACAGCGATCTCTATCAAACCAGCCTCAATGGAAACTCAAGGTGTCAGTCTGGGCCCATGCCCGGGTACAAAACACCTGTATCAATGCGGACAGCCATCCAGTCGCAGCTAAACAGCAAGAGCGATCTCTATCAAACCAGCCTCAATGGAAGCCAAGGTGTCAGATTGCGCCCCAGCCGGGGCACAGAACACCTATATCAACGAGCAAAGCAAGCCACGTCTTGATAGTCACAGCAACGATCTCTGCCAAGCCAGCCTCAATGGAAAGTCAAGGCATCGGACTGCGCCCCAGCCTAGGCGCAAAACAAAAATATCAATGCGGACAGCCATCCGGTCGTAGTTGAACAGCAACAGCGATCTCTGTCAAACCAACCTCAATGGAAGTCAAGGTATCAGATTGCGCCCCAGCCTTCGCATAAAACACCATCGCCAGTCGTGGTTAAACAGCAACCGCGATCTCTATCAAACCAGCCTCAATGGAAACTCAAGGTGTCAGTCTGGTCCCGTGCCCGGGTACAAAACACCTATATCAATGCGGACAGCCATCCAGTTGCAGCTAAACAGCAACAGCGATCTCTATCAAACGAGGCTCAATGGAAGCCAAGGTGTCAGATTGCGCCCCAGCCGGGTCACAGAACACCTATGTATATAACAATGAGACAAATAGCCAGATTCCGCTAAACAGCAGCAGGTATCTCAATCAAACTCGTGTGAATGGAAAGCAGTGGTGTCAGATTGCGCCCCGGCCTAGGCGCAAAGCACCTAAATCAATGCGGAAGGTAAGCCAGTCGCTGCTAAACAGCAACAGCGATCTCTATCAAATCAGCCTGAATGGAAACTCAAGGAGTCAGTTTGCGCCTCAGCCCAGATACAAAACGCATATATCAACGCGCAATATAACAGGATCTTTTTCACATTGGGAAGACGTTAAAAGTGGAGTTCAACAAGGATCCGTTTTGGGACGCCTTTATATTCTTATTGTTTATTAATGATTACCAGATTGGATTATAAATTCTAGCATTAAATAGTTTACAGAGGTGTGTGGGAGGATTTTGATGTTAATCCACAGGGTTTACTACAGGATAATTTAGACAAAATCTTTAGGTGGTGTGTGATAGCAGTTAAATATTTGAATACCCAAGTGTTCAATTTTAAGACTGTTTCCTTAAATGCTAAAGTTTTCAGTTAGATAGTTATATACATCATGTTTCTACATTAAATAGTGTACAGTTATCTATTGTTCGGGAGGTTCGAGATTTAGGAATTAGAATGGGTGATCGTTTAACTTTTACATCTTATGTTCCCAAATTAAGATCTAAAGCAGCGAAGAGAATGGGTTATATTTTTCGAGTATTTAAATGTAAAAGTAGAAGCTTTCTAAAGAAAATGTTCCCTACTTATATTAGACCCATACTGGAATATGCAACAACGGCCTGGGTCCTAGGTTTCTGAGGGATGTTAGGTCGACTGAAGCCGTGTAACGTTCCTATACTAAACGAATAGTTGGATTTGAAAATTTGCTTTGTCGTTATAGACTTTAATCAAATACTGGGTTTAGATTCGATTGAACTGAGAAGATTAGTATTTGATTTGTGTACCTAAAAATTGTTCATAACTAATCGTATAGAGTATGATTCTTTGTTTCGTTATGCATCTGCAATTGGAAACCGTTTGCATTATCTAGCGCTGCGTTCTGAAAGATTTAACCGATTTCATACCAGATATTTTTACCATCAGCGAGTATGTAATATTTCGAATCAATTACCTGAAGAAGTAGTGAGTCTTGAGTCCTTCTTTATATTCGAAACTAGACTTATATCAAATAAAGAGTTACTTAAAAGGTATGTTTGAGCGTGATGGTTTAAAAATTTTAATTCAAAAACTAAAATTTGCTAAAACTAAAGTAACAATTGGGTGACTGTGTGTGTGTTGGTTGATATACGATTTAGTGCCAGCGAAGGGGGCGTAAACTAACAGTTTGAGTTTCCATTGACGCAGGTTTGCTGGAGATCGATGTCGCTGTTTAGTAAGACATGGCTGCTGTATGTGTGTGTTGATTGATACAGGTGTTTATTGCCCAGCCCAGGCAAAAACACCTATATCAACGCGCACAGCCAGCCAAGTGTTACTAAACAGCAACGCCTATGTTCATCAAATCCGCCTCCATGGAAACTCAAGGCGCCGGTTTGCACCTCAGCCCAGGTATAAATCAACCATATCAACGTGCGCAGCCAGTCAAGTATTACTAAAACAGCAACACCGATCGGATGTTTTGTGCCAAGGCTGGAGCGCAAACTGACACCTTGCATCTTGATTGAAGCAGGTTTGATGGAAATCTATGTTGCTTTTTAGTAATCCTTGGCTGAATGTGTGTGTATTGATTGATATAGCTGTTTATTGCCCAGCCCAGGCAAAAACACCTATATGAACGCGCACAATCAGCCGTATGACTAAATAACAATACAGACCCTTCATTCCAGCCTCAATGGAAATCAAGATGTCAGTTTTTAGCCCTGCCGAGGCACAAAACACCTGTATCTGCGCTCACAGCCAACCAAGTGTTACTAAACTGCAACACCGATATCGTTCATACCAGTCTCAATGGGAAATCAAGGTGTCAGTGTGCACCCCAGCCCAGAGTGAAGATGCTTGCCCTCAGCTTCTTGCTTTGTTTGTGGGTGATTTGATTCTAGTAATTTAGAGGCGATGGTAATGGCGCGCTGGGTTTTAGCTGGGAAGCTGTCCGCAGAAAGTGCAGCCGAATGGCCGCTGCTGGTACGGGTATAAGGCAGCTTGTGTCGTAGGGACATCTGCCTTTGATATTGGTCCGGACGGGTGGTCCGGTGATGTGGGTCTACCCACTTCGTGAACGGTTCTGAAACGGTTCTGTACTGAGCTGGAGCGACCTTTCTGTGAACTGTGATTTATATGTGTTTTTGATTTGATTTAGACTTTCAGCTGTGTGCTGTATAGCTGTGGAGTCCCCTTCCCTTCTGTCCTTTTGTTTTTCTGGTTGCTTATTGTTATGCGTAACCGTGTCTTTTATTGGCTTGGGTGGGAGTTTGTTTGTGTGATTCGTTGGGGGTTCTTCGGGGTTAAAATTTTCTTTACAATTTGCGGTTTCTGTTTTTTTACATTCTTTCTCATTTAGAGGTGGTGTTCGCTAGTTCGTCTTGTCTGTCTATGTTTATGTCGTATTTTAATCTCTTTATTTCTTGGTCTTTTTTGTTGTTTAACCCGTTTGGTGATGGTGTGGTTTGATTTTTTTTCAAAAAAATTTTCACGGGTTTATTTCCATCCAAAAGTTTTTCATAACAGTATCTAGCCAATCCTGCTGTTTAAGTACTCGCTACACGAAGTGTATGTCACTAAGTCTTTTAGTGGTTTCCTTATCTATCATGTGCAGAATTCTCTGCTTTGACCATGAAAGTAATTAGCTAAATTCATTAATTAGTCAGTTTGTATTGCTCTTCGATAGAGTGTGGTCGGCCTGCGGGTCTGTATTATTATATTGTATTAGCTGTGTGGTACGACTTTCCTTTATTAAATCAACTGCAAGTTCCCATAGTAAATTACCATGTCTTATTCTATCCCTTATTAGGGTAGGAGTATTTATTTAAGGTTCCAGTTTTGCAAGCGTTGCACCGTTAACCTTGACCATTAATATACAATTAATATAAATTCAATTGGCTTAGCTTTAGGCACGCCATCGGAAACCAGGCATCCGAAGACAATAGGCGCACTTGCGCGCCGTCGAAAGGCCCACGCTGAGTGTCTACGGAACCTAGTGTTTCTTCGGATTAACGGTGCTCTACTGTCCTCACTTGTTGCCGTCATATGTGCTAAAGCTCAATGTACTTGTTCATAAAATTGAATTTGCTACACTTGTATTTGAACTGCTACCTGTAATAAACAATAAATAAATAAATTACAAATTCCTGAGTGCGTGCTAATATATGCCCATTTCATAGACGTAGTCGAAGCAAAATTTCAGTTAAAAGCAACCCTCCTTAACCACCAAACAGAGACGACACAAATCTCGTGTTGGCTAACCTATTTGACCTTGCCAATGCATGACCAACACGCGCACGCGCACACACACACACACACACACACACACACACACCAGCTACACCATCCACGCAAGATCTTCCCAGACACCACCAGCTACACCAACATCATCTGTTTCAATAAAAGACCCTCTGTAATAAATGTTTTGCTAGGAATCATCAAAAGAAATAAATAACAATGATTCAAAACCAACCCCTGTCCAAAATTTTTAATGTGATTTTAATTCAATTTGGTATAGAAATAATATTAAAATCTGATGGAAAGAGTACCGACACTTACGGGATCAGGCCATATCCATCAGCTGCTGGCGGTGCCTGAAATAAAGCAGTTTGTAATATTAAGCAAGAATACAACAACTTGGAAAAAAACAGTAGCGAATCGGGTGTGGTTAGTAGGAGCTAAATTAAAGGTATTTGTGGCTGTTTATTGTCCCGTAAACACGCCAAATAATTAGCAAATCTAGTAACTCTAACTCTTGCTCTAACTTGCTCGGACTGCTCTGTAGAGACTCGGTGTAAGAAAATGTTGAGGACATCATGGTCATCAATTTCGTATGTATGTCGAAGCCAAATAGACAAATCTGGCATAAAATTCCTGCCAGATACTTATTTGGCATACCAGAATTAAAATAAGATTGAAACGTTAATTGACTAATCTGGTTGCCAGATAGTTATCTGGCAGAAAATACAATGTCCAGATGGTCAAATGCCTTCAAATTTTGCCAGATAGAAAAATGCAAACACAGACAAAATAAAGGTTAATTAAGTGTCAGAAATGAAAATTATATGTTACTTATTCAACAAGAACACAATTTCATGTAATTTCATGTGTATAGTTATCAAGTGTCAGGTGTTCGATCGAAACGACGCTTTGATTTTTTTTTTTGTTTTTTGTTTTATCTGTAAAAACAAAAACAACGCTTGTATTTGTTTTTAGTTTTTCCAGCAAATAACAAAATCAAAGATCAAAAATCAAACTTTTTCTAAGCTACCCGTCATTGCATTGAACTTGGATCAAACAAAAATCAGCAAGGTTGATTTTTGTTTTTTATCAAAACAAAAATCAAATCAGAAACAAGCGCTTGATTTTTGTTTTTGATTTCAAAACAAAAATCAAAAATCGAAACAAGCGTTTGATTTTTGTTTTTATCAAAACAAACAATCAAGAAACAAGCGCTGATTTTTGTTTTTGATTTCAAAACAAAAATCAAAATCAAGAAACAAGCGTTTGATTTTGTTTTTGATTTCAAACAAAAATCAATCAGTTGGATTTTTGTTTTCTGATTTTTGTTTTCTCAAACGTAAATCAACATAAACTACTATCTTCAAGTAACATTTATTTTTATTTAATAGTAATAAATATTATTATAAATATAATTTGTTAAATATAATAATAATAATAATAATAAATATTATTAATATTTGTTTTCCCCCAGCTTCTGATTTTTGACCAAAACTTTGCATTTTGTATGGGTGCATGATAAATCAAAAATTAAAAAAAGATTTTAAAAAATTTTTAAAATATTAAAGTTTTGTTTGGGAAGGGGGCGGGAAGAAATGCTGAAAACTTGAAATTTCGCGCTGGCAGAATCTGAAATTCGTTTTCCGATAAACCTCGTTAGCTCAGGATGAGCTTATATACACCTTAAGCTTAAGCTTTAGCTCCTATTAAGCTAATGAACAGCGTTATCGGAAAACGGATTTCGAATTCGTGCTCACCGCCCCTGAAACACCCTGTATTCAAGTTTTCAACAAATTTTTTCAAAAAATTTTCAGTTCCCCTTGCCAAACAAAATTTTAAAATTTTAAAAAATTTTTTAAAACTTTAATTTTTGAGTTTTTGAATTTATCAGCCTCCAGTATGCACCAATACAAAATTGCAAGGTTATTGGTCAAAAAATCAGAAGCTGGCTGGGAATATGGGAATTTAATAAATATTAATAATTATTATTAATAATAATATTTAACCAATAATATTTGACTAATAATATTAATTACTATTAAATAAAATAAATGATAACTTGAAGATAGTAGTTTAATTTTGATTTTACGTTTGAAAAACAAAAATCAAAAAACAAAAATCAAACGCTTGTTTCTTGATTTTTGATTTTTGTTTTGAAATCAAAAAACAAAAATCAAACGCTTGTTTCTTGATTTTTGATTTTTGTTTTGAAATCAAAAACAAAAAATCAAACGCTTGTTTCTTGATTTTTGATTTTTATATTGAAATAAAAAAACAAAAATCAAGCGCTTGTTTCTTGATTTTGTTTTTGAATCTAAGTTCAATGCAATGACGGGTAGCTTTAGAAAAAGTTTGATTTTTGATTTTTGATTTTAGTTTATTTGCTGGAAAAACTAAAAACAAATAACAAGCTGTTGTTTTTTGTTTTTACAGAGAAAACAAAAAACAAAAAACAAAAATCAACGCGTTGTTTCGATTTTGATTTTTTAATATTTTCAAAAATCAAATGATCGCGCAATACCTGATGTGAGGACGTCGACCCATATCTGGAGAAATATTTTATAAATATCAAAAATCAAGAACAATTTGCTAATTATAGAATATATTTCAGGAATCATATTTCTCCATCTCAAGAAAACTAGGTTCAAATATCAAATACTTGTTTGTATATTTGCAAACCTTCTCGATTCTCTCACCCTGCAGCGCCATATAGTCAGTGCTTTGTTCTAATAAAACCTTCGCTTGGTGTGCGTTTCTGAGGTTATTTCTCATGTTGGAGCCAACATGCGTTAACTTTTAGCCGGTCCTTTGGCCTTTTTTACCACCTTCGTTACTAGTGGGTTTTAAGTTTTTGACAAAATTTTTGGTTCGGTTTCGGTTGTTAGTTAGTTGCAGTTGCGATTTGTCGTGTGCCCCCCTTTTTCCCCGCGGTCAAAATTTTTCGATCGCGAAATTCATTTTTTTCGATCAGCTAAATCGTAGCTTAACATCTAAGCGACAGGGTTTCATCAAATCGCCAAACCCCCCCCCCCCCCCCCCCCCCCCCCCCCCCCCCCCCCCCCCTTCTCTCCTTTCCTTTTTTCGAAAAATTTTCGGTAATCATTTGTCTCTTGATTTTTGTATTATATATTTCGCTAGATATGCTATGGTTCCGCCCTCCCCTAGGGGGCAATTTCGTTTAATGGTTTGTTTACTACTACACAGAACTCAGTTTAATATAATTTTTAGTTCCAAATCTCTTGTTCTGAAATAAAAGAATATTCTTCAACTTTGGTGAAACTTCTTCCATTTTAATTAGCATTTAAATCACTGCTAACGTTTCCATACTTACTTGAAGGTTGAACCACTGGTGAGCTGTGCATAATTTAAGTAAAGAGTAGTGGCTTGTGCAATACATGTTAGAAAGTTGATTAAAACCAGACGTAATATTGTTCAAGCTTTAGTTAGAAAGTTATGATAGCATTGCACACAGAAATTACATTGAAATTGTGTTTTTATTGAATACGTTACATATAATTTTTAATTTCTAACACTCTGTGTTTGCATTTTCTATCAAACACTATCAGACTGAATTTTTGTGTTGCTTGCACTTTCTGGATCAAACTGTTCCAACACTTGATCAAGGACTTGGTTCGCTAAGGAGACGCACGTTGGAAAAATGGACATCGGATTCATGTTTTGCGACCTACATGACAGTGTTAATATCTAAGCGCGAAGTTTATATCTATGCCGATAGACACAAGGCAAAACGTTCAGTACCTAAAAATTTGTAGAGTGGTTTTCAGCAAAAATCTACTTCCTCAATAATCTTATTCTATTTGCTCTTTACAGCATACAAACTGTTGGCAGTTGAGAAATTTTCAGAACTGTTTTTATTTAGCACATGTCTGCATGTTTAACACATGTCAAGGTTACTTTGATATTCTATGGTGAATGATGAAGAAGTTTTGTAACAAAAGCACTTGTCTTGGTTTGAGGACCCATGGGCAGTACAGAATATGTGAATATGACAAAAATCGGCACTGGTTCACCCCTTTAACCATTAAAGAAATTGCGGAAGTTCTAAGATTTCTTATCTGATTTTGCCGCATTTGGCATCCTGATACCAGAAGTTGGGTTTCAGTTTAATATGCGTTTTAGCCCGATTTAGCCATGAAACAGTAGCTTCTTTCTTTGGCAGTTGTGTTATCTTATCCCAATTACAGTTGTGAAAATTTGCAAGGTTTAACTCAAAATTTCCGACTCAAATAGAAGTAGTTTCCGCAAATTCTCAGGTCAATGTATAAGTTTTGGATCCCCTCCCATCCCAACTGCCTCAGACATTAATAAACTAACGCGGATTAATGAAATTAGTTTATTGACTTACATCTTCGTGCGGTGGATTCGCATACCCTTCAGGGTAGCGAATCCACGGGGGCAGAAGGTGCACTGATGGACTGCACCAGCAGCTGGGGCCTGGGCTGGCTGAGGAGGAGGCTGGACGGGCTGAGGTGGCAGAGGGGCTGGCTGAGGCTGGACTGGGAGTGGCTGAGGCGGCTGTGGCTGGGGTGGCTGAGGTGGCTGGGGAGGGGCCGGCTGGGCTGGCTGGGCTGGCTGGGGAGGGGCCGGCTGGGCTGGCTGGGCAACCGGCGCCCTGTGCATGCGCCCGGCGTGGATCCGGAGGCCCCGATCGGAATCGAAGGACCTCCCACAGCCGGGCACATTGCAGCCTGAAATAAAGAAAAACATAAATATGAACACGATTTAAAGTGACTGTAAACATAAAAAGCCAATACAAAGTATGCCGAAAGTTCTGAGACACAGAACAACGACAGGACGCGCCCTCATAGCCGATCGGACCGTCTTGTCCGGATTGGCTGGTCAAATCGGGCCTCACTATCCTTACTTTCCTTCAGATTCAATTCTAAGACTAGCAATGTGTTTGTCTTAAGGTGATGGTATCGTTTTGCTTTTGTGGTAATTTTTGAAGCGCCATAGCTTTCGCAATTTTGGGATTTGGAAAGAGCTTTATTCATCGTCTTAAACCTTACAATAAGAACATTAATATGAGCATACTAAACCAGCAAAAATTGCAAAAAATCTTAGCAAACACCTTCTGATATAATGGTATATATAGACCAAAAAGTTTTGCACATCGCTTTCTCACAACTGTAGAATTGTCAAAAATGAAGGAAATAGTTCTCGGAAACAGAATCAGGAGTTCCTAACGGACAACAATATACGCCAAATGCATGTTAACATGAAATTTCACAAATTCGATATGAGTTCTATGGCTACGTAAAACGTTTTAACCCAAACCAAGAAAAACGTCCCTTCGCAGAACTGCTAATTTCTGCTCCGACAAAAAATCCGTCTACTTTCTTTAGTCAGAATTTCATTTGTCAGAATGTCGTTAGTCAGAATTTCATTTGTCAGAACTTCACTGGTCAGAATTTCATTAGTCAGAATATCATTTGTCAGAATTTCGTTTGTCAGAATTTCATTAGTCAGAAACATGCCACAAGTCAGAACTTCGTTTGCCAGAAATTCACATTTCTGAAATGTCAGGCTGGATAGAACTAAACTAAAGTCTGACCAAAAATTCTTGGAACGGAACAGTGAGCGCTTGTCCTGAGTTAACCTTTGAAGGTAGTCTATATAAAGTATATATTTTTAGAAACCTCAGGAGGAGGAGAATCCAGTAAAATCATTATATCCGGTCTATATCCGGTTACCGGATGCCAAATTTGACTTCCGGACCAACCGGATACTGAGACAATAGCCCATGAAATCTCAAATTTCAAAGCTCACAACCGGAAATGGACCGGATATTCGATTACTTTGACACCGGTAAAATGAAAGTAGCCTCCCAAATATTCATCGTGCCAAAAACTAGCATTTTTATCCGCGATTCCGAGCACCACACCCGAAAAACTGATTTTTCCGGTTTTTTTCGCACCGGATACGACCATAAATCAAGCAATTTTGGTCCGAATTGGACAAAACTTCGTATGTGGACTAATTTCGACCCGCTGAATCCGAAAATTCAATCAGCGATTAATCACCGATTGGGCAAAAAGTTTATTTTCGAATGCCTTTTAGAACAAAAATATAAATTTCCTAAAATGCAAAATGCTTAGACGGTTAGAGCTCAATCGCTAAAGATTCGTTAAGCCTCAGCCGAGCTCTAAACGATATTCTAAATAATGGAATTCTGAGAAATGAAGGATATATATCACGTACTGTATTGTGGCATTCTTACACATTAGCCATAATTATTTTGACAAGTGAAATTCTGACAAATGAAATTCTGACAAATGAAATTCTGACTAATGAAATTCTGACTAATGAAATTCTGACAAGTGAAATTCTGACAAATGAAATTCTGACTAGTGGCATTCTGACAAATGAAATTCTGACTAGTGATATTCTGACAAATGAAATTCTGACTAAAGTGTATAAACAAAAAAATCCTTCCAGTAGTTTTTGAGAAATCGATGTTCAAAACAAAATAATAGCGGTTTTCCAGAAATGGTTTTGCGGCCTAATCTCTAGCTTAAAGCAACGAACTTTACCTAATAAAATAATAAATTTATAAAATGTGCGATAAGTGCATCAATTGAGTATAAACGGACCAAACTTGTCCGAAAGATTTGGCAGGGAGAAGCTCATTTCCTCGAAAATGGCCATTTTTTGACCCTCAACGTGGTTTTTGAAAATTGCTTGTCTTATTTCTCTTTCCAGCCGTAGCTACCAATGGGGTGTCTCGACTTTCTACTGACACTAATGGCAAAAGCCAAAACTATCTTGTTTTCGCATAAAATTACAGGACTAGTCCCAGAATACTAAAGAGGACGGAAATATGTTATTTCATAAGTTTTAGCTATTTACGTAAAGGAGCCGAGGATTAAATGAGTCAAAAATACCCGAAAGGAAAGTAGCATCTTCATACCAACACGGACAAATTAATGGTCTTTCGAATCATCTTACCAGTCCAAGTTACCTACAACTTTGACAACAAGCAACTGCAACAAGAATACGTTAGTATTCTTCTATTAATAATAAGAGATATATAATAGCGAAAATTGATTTTTGAGGTCCAAGAATGACCATTTTTTGAAAAATGAAATAATTGCACTCTTTCGACAGCTCAAGCAGCGCTGGTCCGTCGGTCAAGTATTGCTCACTATAGGACATTTTATTGCCAACTGAGAGCTCTCGACGGCATCTCTACATAAGCACAGCAACGAAAAAGGTAAATTTTGAAAACTGCAACCAGATTGTTTTGAACATTGATGATTTCTCTCAGCTCATCGAAGCAATCATAAAACAGCTTTACACACGCATGTTTGGGACAATTGCCAACGACGATTCTTAATGGTTTCGCGTTTTGTCTTTCTATTCGAGAGAAGTAAGCGTCCAAACTTGAAAATTTTGACAAAAGTCAAATAAAATTCACATTATCTCAAAATCTTGAGCTTATTTGAACATTAAATAATTTAAGAAAAATAGCCCCCTGGAAGACGTTTCTCTTGAAGTCTAAACTGGTCCCGTTTTAGCTTTCCCAATCAAAAATTGATTCCTTTTTATCGCATGTCCATGTCGCACAGTTGAAATGAGTTTGCGATATTCTATGGTTGTAACAAGCACATTCTAATTTTAAAATGATACAAAAATGAAAGACTCCAAGAATTGAGTAAATTACAGTCTTTCAAAGATTGTTGCAAATAGATACTCGAACTGACACCTTAAGGGGGGAGGGGCTACGAATTTCACTAAAAGTTCGATCTTGAAAAAGCTAGCTAGTTTTTTGCCACATAATAGCTTAGGTTTAGTGTAAAATAGTTTATAGTTTGAAAGAAATCCATACAGCGTAGCGTCCTGTGGAGCCATCAGAAGTTGACATGACACGTACACAAACTTTGCCTCGCCCTGATCACTATGCGCAAGGTACGGTTCCCAAATTTCCCAGATATAGTTCTGACATTAGTGCTTTGATATCGTGTAAAATAATATCTAGACCATTGTATTCTTTTCTGTGTGATACAATGGCTAACTAAATGTCTAATGAGCTGTGGTTTACCAAATGAACCCAACTTTGCTCCAATATCTGTCTTCACTTGTGCAAAAATGAAGTAATTTCGTTAATCCCTACGTTCGCACTTCGCAGTGCTAGATTACATTATCGATGTAAGATGTAGATGCACGTCACTTAATACTCCAAAGTACTGAGGCAGAATCGACTGAAACTTTGCGCATTACAGGCCAGTGAGTGTACCAAGATGTGTAAAAAGCTAGCTCTATAAACCTCGCTCCAATGTTTAGAAATGCTAGATTGATTGTTAGATTAAAGCATGGCGATCGCTCCAAAAAGCTCTAAGACAGTTGTAGGCGCATACTGAACGAAAGAAGCGTCATATCGAAAAACGGTTTTTATATTCGGATTCAGCAGGTCAAATAACCCCTATAAGCACCTTTTCGGCAAAATCGCAGACAAAAAATTTTGACCCCATTTTTACTGCGCTTAGCTAGCTTTTCTAAAAAATAAAGTTTGCACACTAACCAGAAAACTAAAACCCTCGAAACTTACAAACAGTTTGCCCCTATTAGAGCTTGATAATTGGTAAATAGCTGAGGTAGGCTAGGTGCTGCCAATTTTATTAGATCGAAAACGGCGCAGGGTCACCTCGCAAGTTTTTGCCAAATGTCAAAATTTGACCTGTTATTGGTGAAGAAGCAAGCTACGTTCGAAAGCCGAAACACTTATAATATTTAGTACTTGTAGCAATAAACATTCGTGGCAAAAAGTAACACAATTGGTCAAACCGTTAATTCACCAGAGCTGAAAAAAGCTTATCAAAAATTTTAAAAAAATTGAAAAAACTTTTCGAACTAAAATTTGTACTTTGGCGTCCTGCCAAAAACGGTGTATATGAGATATATGGATCACCCTAAACTTTTTACTTTGATATGTTGGCTAACGATAAGCGAAAACCTAGCTCTCTCCGACAATGTCGTGCCAACCCCTTCGTCCCCTTAGGCTGTCAAACTAAGTCTTTCAGCAACTGGACAATTTTTAGATAGGAATCTGACTGGCGGGAGCCTAACACTGGTTGGGGCAACTGTGCAGGGCAGGAGAAGGAGTGTTTTTGGACCAGCGGCTCGGATGGTTCCGAAATGCCCAGAATTTGCCCAAAACACTGGAAAAACCTCTTTTGGTAGCGAAGTTGAGGGGTAATCTCCCCAAGTAGTATTTGAGAACGGTCAGCCAAATCAGACCGTCGGCAGTACGATTGTATTGATGCGGCCTCAAAAGTTTTGATTTGACTCAGTTCGATTTCGGCTTCTGAAAATTCAGTTAGATTGATTCAAATAGATTTTTTGCGGTGAAAAGTTAAATGATTTGATCCAGTTCGATTAATCAAATATCAAAGGTCACTTCACAACGCTTTTGATTCGATTCGAATCAAAAATCAAAACAACCATAGTCTGCAGGTGTCACGAAATATTGGTTGCCATATGAAATAATTGTTCTCCAATAGCTAGCTACAACAGCAGTTCGAATGTTCGAACCAACTGTAGCAGATTGCTTTTTTGAAGGCGATATTTGATAAATTACAATCACACTTTAACAAGGGGGGTAAGGTGGGTTGGGGGGGGGGGTACGGGACCCCTCAAAACTTAGAGGTTCGGTACAAGGGATAGCAAACTCAGGGCCAAAGGACAACGGACAGTGCCAGAAAAGGAAGGTCAAACAAAAAATTAATGGAAATTTTAGCCAAAAAATAGCCAAAATTTTTTAAAATGTCGAAAAATTTCCAAACAATCGCGATAAACTACTTATTTTGCTTTAAAATGGCTGTAAAATAGCTAATTTATCGCTAATTTCGCTTAGAATTTCCAAACATTGTACTTGTTCAAGACAATTTTCTGCTTGGACCCTCCCCCCAAATTTGAGGTAAGGTACAAGGTCAGGTAAAATTTGGCCTAAAACAGGTACAGGACCCCGCAGGAATCGGTATCCTTGTTAGTGTATGATTATAATATAACACTAACATACAATATGACATCATGATTTATGATAACAAAACTTTTTGGGTTTTGCTAGAGACTTGAAAATTTTAATATGTCAATTTGCATTGTTAAACAGCAGCAGTGATTAGCTTTACCACCTTGTTATGACATATCGAGCTGGTCGTATTCGCAGCAATTAGATTCGCTCGATATATACAGATATTTTCCTATGATTAGCATAAATTACCGACGAAAACAAGTATTTCAGGGCAGGAGGAACAAATATTTCGCGACACGTGCCTGCCGGCCGAAGGTCTGATTTGGCTGACGGTTCTCAAACACTTATATACTTGGGGGAATCGCCCCTCAGCTCAGCCCCCAGGACATGGTTTCCGATGTATCGGGCAAATTCTGGATAATTGTCTGCCCGCTGGTCCACCCCGGTTCCCAAATCCAAAACGCTCCGTCTCCTGCCCTGTTCAGTTGCGCTAATCATTGCTTCTGGCCAGCCTAACCTCCGAAAGCCAAGCTGAGCTGGCCATCTGATATAGCCAGTCGCTGAACAAATCTATTTTTACAGCTTAAAATGTTAAGAACAGTAAGACTAGAAAAAGCAAGTTGATGATGTCAAAGATGAAATTGAAATTCAATTCTGTCTGAAGGAAAGATAGGGTAGTGAATCCTGGCTCGACCTGCCAAAGCGGACAATCGGTCAGGCTAGGTCGGTGCGGAAGTGTAGTAGTTCCCAAAGCATAGACCCCCGATTCACCTTTCATTTTCATTCATTCATTAAAACAGCAATTTTGACAAGCGAGGACCAGCGAAAACGCTTAAAAACAAAAGACGAAAACCCTTCGCCAAAGCCAAAAGGTTGGCTCATCCTTTTTTCAGCCCTCTTAGAATTAAATTAAATAATAAATAATAAATAAATTAATTTATTTTTAAAACTAAGCAGCGTAATGCAACTTACGGTAAAATCCGCCGTACTGCGGCGGATCAAAGTCACGGAGGGCCATTCCCTCGACCGCCTAAACGAAAACGACAACAAATTAATTCACTGAAGATAAAATTCTGAGCATTATTCCTGATAAATTAGAGATTAGGCTGTGGGAACTGGAATTAATGTACAACGTCTTCGTTAAAGCCGAATGTTTTGCTGGAAGCATGCCACGACAATATTGACTAATACCATTCGAAAGTTAACACTAACAGGAAATAATAATAATAACTATTTACTATTAATTAATTATTCTGTTTACTTACCCGGAGTTCCTGGACTTGGGCTGGATTCAAGCCAGGTCCTAAAATTAAACATAGAACAAATATACTAATATATAAAGAAATTATATGATTATTGTTATAAGCTGTTTGTACTTAAATTTAATTTATATTAAGGCAGGTCCACTATAACTGGGCCTATGCTAAACTTATTCAACAACTAGTGACTACAATGTAGTTTTCTAACGGAATCATATCCTGCATAGTGCGGGACGTCTTCAGTGCCGAGAATTGCGATGCCGAGAAAGCTAAAGAATCATAGTTTGCCTTTCGGAGAATAGCTTTGCTGAGAACTGCACTGCCGAAAAAAGTGCATTTTATGAAACCTGTTCTATTGATGCTGCAAGTATAGTCACTCTTATAAAGTGGCAAGATTTCTAAGCAGTGGAGAATATATCCAAATATGGGATCAACTAAACCAAGAGTTAAACCAAGAGATGCATAATTATATATATAATAATATAACTTATAACTATATATAAGAAGAAGAGTAAGCCACTAGAGGGCTTCTCCTTTTGGCATTGCGTACGGTGCTTCGCCCACAATACGCGAATGCTGTTCCGTTTGGTGGACGGGTAGCTCTCTTAGACAAAGCATACCCCCCCCTCCGTTTGGTGGGGGGAGGGGGTAGCAGAAAAGAGGTCCGATTTGGTTTTGTAGGGGTAGCCAACAGCCAATCAGATTGCAGAAACCCCTCCCCGTTTAGATGGGGAGGGTACAGTAGGATAACGGTAGCTTTTGTTCTATTCGAAAATGGGTCCCCGTTTGGCGGGGGTGGGTAGCAAAGAGAGGTCCCCGTTTGGTGGGTGGGGGTAGGCAAAAGGGGTCCCCGCTTGCTGGGGAGAAGCAAAAGAGGTCCCCGTTTGGGGGGGGGTCGCCAACAGCCAATCAGATTCAGTCATTCTTACCCTAACTTGGCGAACCCCCCCCAAACGGGGACCCCATTCCGCCTACCCCCCTCCCCCAGACGGGGACCCCTTTTGGCTACCCCCCTCCAAACGGGGACCTCTTTTTGCTACACCTACCCCCACCAAACGGGGGAACGTTCGCGTGTTCTGGTCGGAGCACCGTTACGCAATGCCAAGCAGAGAAGCCCTCTAGTGGCTTACACTTCTTCTATAATATAAAGGAATTAATTATGGACTCGTGATTAAACTTTATCCCCCCCCCCCAACAAAAGTTCGTCAATTTCAAAGGCTTATTACAAGAGATCATCAGAACTTTAGAGAATGATTTTTACATCGCTGGAATGCTCGCGATGTGCTCTATTTAATAGTGTAAAGCAGTTTGCTGTAGCTTGCTGCTATCAAAAGTTAAGCTTAAAAGACTATCAAAGTTACCGCTTTTTGCAATTTTTGGTAGTCTTTTAAGCTTAACTTTTTACAGCAGCAAGCTACAGCAAACTGCTTTACACTATTAAATGGAGCACATCTCGAGCATTGCAACGATGTATAAATCATGCTCTAAAGTTCTGTTGATGTCTTGCACTAATCCTTTGAAATTGACCAACTTTTGTTGGTTGCGGGGGATCAAGTTTAATTGATCCCACCCAAACATGTACTACAGATAGAATACTACTTCAAGTTTAGCTGTCAGCCCAGCCGGGGACAAGTGGGGAAGGGCGCCTTGCTAGCGAAAAAATTTTGGATCTTGTCTCGATAATGCCTTCCTTTTCTCAAATTCTTAAAGCGTGACTAAATAAGCTAAAATTGCGTGTACACATATTTGTGCTGAGTTCAGAGATATCGCTAATTTTTTCGATTTCGTGAAATTAGATTTTCTAATTCGCCAGGGGAACCAAGGTAAACCAAAAACGCATTGTCTTCGAATCTGATAAAAGTTTGAATATACGTAGATTTTCTGGGTTGCGGAACACGAATCTAATGTCCTATTTGGGTCTTATCCCGATTACCCCACGACTCAAAATCCTTAAAACTTGTTCAAATGAGCTAAAATGTGGTATGGGTATGTTTTCGATACGTTGAGTTCAAATATCGCAAAATTTTTCGATTCGCAAGGGGGGGCAACGGAAACCGAAAATGTTTATTCTTTGATTTTGCTGAAAAGATAGGTGTGTTCGGGGTCGTAGAACACGAATCTGAAGTCTGAAGCTAAAGATTTAAGCTGAAGATGTAAGCTTATTCTGAGCTAACGAAAAGCTGAATCGAAAAACGGACTTCAGGTTCGTGTTCTACGACACCGGAAATCTCAATATTCATCTTTTCAGCAAAATCGACGACAAAAAATTTTTCGGTTTCCCTTGGACTCCCTTAGAAATTGAAACTGAATTGAAATTGAACTCAGCGTAGTATAAAACATGTCCATACCAGATTTTAGCTAATTTGGTCAAGTTTTAAGGATTTTGATTGGATAAGGCCCATCCAATTTTCGATTTAGCTTTTCGTTAGCTCAGCCTAAGTTCGATTTCTCAGCCTAAGCTAAAACTGTAGACTCAAGATGTAAGCCCATGGTGACCTAACGACAAGCTGAAACGAAAAGCAGATTTCAGATTCGGGTTCTGCGACCCAGAAAACCCTTCTATGCAACCTATCAGCAAATCGAATACAAGAACTTTCTCGGTTTCCTTTGGTCCTTCTTATCGAAAATTAGAATTTCGCGAAATCGGAAAATCTTGCAACATTTGAACCCGGCGTTGTCGAAAACATGTTTTTCAGCATTTTCAACAATTCAGCTCATTTCGTAATTTTTAAGAATTTGAGCCTTGTGGAGTAAGGGAAAACGAGACAAGATCTGACTTTTAAGCGGAGCGCGAACTTGAGAATTTTGCCTGTTTTTCTTGGAAAAGTTCTCTGAAAATAGGTTTAAATTTTTCATTGTTTTAAAAATGTGTAACATAGCTATTGCCGTCCCCAGCCTTCTACAACGCTTGTGTTGTTTCGTTGTTGTTGTGTTGCGAGGTTCAACAACTCTTTGTTGTATCTCTCTTGTCAACGCTCTAATGTGCGCAATAATGGCATGCTCCTTGCATGCCATCTCATGGCCACCTATGGCCTCTGTAAGGAAAACAGTTACCACAGAAAGTCAAAATTGAAAGAACTTACGTCCGCGGCGGTCGACGATGCCCTCCCGTGCGGCGGCCGCTTCCGCGTTCCTCATCGGGCGCCGGGCTGGACGGCGATTCGGGGGCGGCTGTTGTTGTGGCTGAGGCTGGTGCTGCTGCTGCTGCTGCTGCTGCTGTTGCTGCTGCAGCTGTTGCTGTTGCTGTTGCTGCAGCAGCTGTTGCTGATGCTGTTGCTGCTGCAGCTGTTGCTGTTGCTGTTGCTGCTGCAGCTGTTGCTGTTGCTGCTGCAGCTGTTGCTGTTGCTGTTGCTGCTGCAGCTGTTGCTGTTGCTGTTGCTGCTGCAGTTGTTGCTGTTGCTGTTGCTGCAGCAGCTGTTGCTGTTGCTGTTGCTGCAGCAGCTGTTGCTGATGCTGTTGCTGCTGCAGCTGTTGCTGATGCTGTTGCTGCTGCAGCCGTTGCTGTTGCTGTTGCTGTTGCAGCTGTTGCTGTTGCTGTTGCTGTGGCTGTGGCTGTGGCTGTTGTGGCTGCTGCTGCTCCGGGGCTGGACGGAGGCAGGGCCTCTGGAATAGCAAAAAGACAACACCCATCAGAATAGAGATGAACAGAACAATACAGATTTGCCGTTTTGGCATTTTTAATATTAATTAAGCGTATTAATACAGAACCATTTCAGGGAGGGTAGGGCCTTCATCAGGCATTACGTCACAACACAAACTCCTGTTACCCTCCTACCGCAGTGGTACTCATTTACCGACCTATCATGGATAGATAGCTGTTTTGCTTCGAGCCCACGGCTAACCAGCATGTGTTTACTCCCTTTCTTAAAGGGATTTGTGAAGGCCTAGTGGCAGCGAGGATTCAAACCTCAGACAGTCACATCCTCAGTCGAACGCCTTAACCACTCAGCCGACTTAAATCTGTCCGCCGGGCCGAAGCCATGTCCATAGTCCAGTTCCTGCTACTAGACCGCTGGGTCACTATTTTCTAACCGATTATCCAGTTTCATCTTTGGAAAGCTACAGTCAAAGCCGTAGATCAAATTGGGGTGGAATTCATGACCACTACATGTCAAACTGAACTTGTTAGTACATTGTTTACAAACATTTGGCATATTTTAAGTAGCAATTAGTTTCTTACTCTGGCAGGCACTTCATCAGCCTCCGGGCTGGAACGTCGTTTTCGGGAGGGGCCCGGGCTGGCTGAGACCACGGACCGCCTCCCTTCGGACGAGGTGGAGGGGAAAGAGCGGTGGCTGGCGTCCGCTCCTGGCTGGGAGGAAGAGGCGGTGGAGGTGGATGGGCGGAGTCCGGATGGGCCCGGGCTGGCTGAGGCAAAGGAGGAAGAGGAGGAGGGCCAGGACCCAGTGGAGGTGGAGGGGAGCGACCACTGGCTGGTGTCGGCGCTCCCCTGGCTGGGCTGGGCTGGCGTGGCGGTGGGGCTGGGAGGCCGTTGTCCGGAGGGGCCCGGGGTGGCTGAGGTCCCGGGCTGCCTCCGTTCCGGCGAGGGAGAGGACCAGTGGCTGCAACCGGGCTGGGGATCAGACGACTGGCCGGCTAAAAAAACAGCAAACGTAGTACAAAAGCTGAAACACATCATGAAGACCGTTAAGCAAGCATCAAATAATTGTTCCGAGGCTACCTCAGAGTTGTATGCGGGCCGATTTTTGCGCCCCGCGCCCAGCCCGCAGCCCGCACCTGATGACCGCGGCCCGCAACACTCCGGCCCGCGGCCCGCACACGCGTTAACCGGCCCGCAGGTACCCGCACATACAAATTGCTACCCATGTAGTACCTGAGCACAAAAACTGACGTATTTTGAAAGATACTTCCGGATCCGGCAAATTTTTCTGTCCGTTTAATTTGAACTTTGTTGTACTGTTCCTAAAGTGGTAATAAAAGCCTGAACACGTTCAGTACTACTGAGCCATCGGTGGGTCAGTCCGATTCCTACTGGCAAACTAGATAGCCGCTACCTTGAACCTGCTACAACCTGTGAGTTTCTTTTGCTTGTGACTTAGCATACTCATCTGAGGCCCCTCTATGCTGCCTCTCCGTATTCCGCAATCGGACAAGAGACGGAGAGAAACCTGTCAGTTATACAGCTGTCAAACAACATTTTATATCAAAGTTTGTTAAGTTAATCCAACGTTATAATTAATAATTGGTGACGCATTCTTACCGTCGTCGACTTCCATGGGCTCCGCTGGAGGCTGGGCGGCTGGCTGCGGCCGGGGGGATGGCTGGGGGGAAGGCTGTCGCTGCGGCTGTGGCTGGCGGGGCCGCCGACGTGGAGGGATGGGGGGCTTTCCGGTGACCCTGGAGGGGGAGAAGGTTGGTGGCGTGACCACGAAGGTCGCATTGCCACCAACCTCGAAGGTCTGGTTCAGGGCCCTGGCTGGTGGGCTGACTGAACCAGAGACCTCCGTTGGATTGGAGAAGGAGGGGCTGGAGAAGGAAGGGCCACCGGAGGAGGAGGAGGTTTGGGCTGGCTGGTGGGAGGGCCCTGGCTGGGGACTGGGAGTTGAAGGCTGGCGGCTGGTGGAGGCGGCTGGCTGAGGGCTGGAGGAGGCTGGCTCCTGGGACGGATTCAGAGAGCTGGCTGGAGGGCTCCCTGAATACTCCGTCGGATTGGAGAAGGAAGGGCTGGAGCAGGAGGCGGTGGAGGAGGAGGAAGAAGTTGGAGAGGTGGCTGGCTGCTGCAGGTTTGAGGAAGAGGAGGAGGAGGCTGGAGGCTGGCTTGGATTGGTTGGTTGGCTGGAGGAGGAGGACGGCTGGTTGGCTGGATCTGAAACAAGAACAAATCATAAACTCATAAGCTGACTCAGTGGAAAAACACTTGAAATCTGAAACTCTTATACTGAATATATCAAATTAATATACAAACATAAATATTCTAAAATGCATAAAAAGATATAAACAAGAGTAATACATAAGAGTGTGACAGCTGGCAGGCTCTCAGTTATCAGCTGCAGGCAAATGCTCTGCAAGCTAACTGCTTACCCCTTTTCCAAAAATGTACCTTGTGTGTGACCCCCACTCAAAAAATGTCTATATATACCTTGTGACCCCCACTCAAAAAATGTATATATAGGTACCTCGTGACCACCAAATCTTTATTCTATATTCAGTACACGTTTCTGTACGCTCAGTATTAGTTTTAGCGGGCTCAAATCAGGGAACGCTAGCCCCGGCGGTCTCGGCGGCTCAGTGCAGGCCAGGTCGGCTCGGTAAAGACTCGGCGCTCAGAAGGCAGAGTCACATATGTTGTGCTACTCAGTACAAATTAGACAGCTCCTGGAATCTTAAATTTGACTTTCTACTGAAGATCGTTTAGAAAAAACTTGAAATAAGCTCTGCAAAAGTTCGACCGAGCCTGATCGAACCCGACCGGGTCAGTCCGGGACTTCGTGGCTGATCGACCGAGCCTGCCGCGCCGCCCCAAAAAAGCGGTCCCGGGCCGGCAGGGTGCAGGCCCGAAGGCCCTCTTTAAGGTCCGGGCACAACTCTAACCGTGATATGTTTACATTTTAAACGTCGAAAACCCAGTGATTGTGTTAGTCTAAAGTGGAGTATCTTTCGAACTTTAGAAAGCTAGCATAGAGTGCAAATCTATTTGAAGTAAAGGTTCACATTGTGGGGACCGAAGGGCGGCATAGGATAACGTGGGGGGAAGGGGGGTTCAGACCCCCCCCAGACCGACAAAAAACGGGTAGACCCCCTCAGCGAAAAGGAAAAAAGGACAGACCCTCTCGTCCAACAAGGAAAAAAGGGTAAACCCCTCAGCGATTTTTACCAAAAATAGGTAATTTTTTAGCAAATTTTAGCGATTTTTTCAAAAAATTTCTTAAAAATCTCTAAAAATTGTCATTTTTTACTAATTTTTGGTCAAAAACGTTAAAAATTCTCAATTTTTGCTAATTTTGGGGCAGACCCCCTTACAATTTTGGAATTTTTCAGGGGTAGACCCCTAACAGAGGTCGGGGTAGACCCTCCCCAGAATCGGACCCCGTGTTAATGTATGCCAAAGGGTCAGCCTTTACCGAGTAGAGTGACTAAAATTGATAACGGAGAAACTGCCAGCTGTCACACTCTTATATCTATTATCGTCTTGGTATAAATAAATATAAATATCAATACATAAATATAAAATATATAATAAACAAATCAATTTATAATTACCGTTTTGGCTGGTGGAGGGCTGGGGGCCGGGGGACTGCCGGAGCAGACTGCTGGCGGTCCCCTAAAACAATAAAAAACAAAAATTAGAAATTTTCAACAATAAACATTATAACAATTGTATTACGACATTCTTGAATATATGAAACGCTGGTAGCAATTTGCAATAAAGTCTGCTTTCGAAGGGTTTAAAGAAATGGCTCGACAAGCTGAAAACCGAAACAACCCGAATAGACGGAAAAGTCTGATCTAAGGGCCGGCAAGTGAGAAAGCAGGCCATTTCAGTTCAGCTCTAGTCCAGCCGATCACTCAACAATCAAATATGTATTGTTCCAGGCAGAGTTGGAAGTGGGTCGCAATTTCGTGCCCCGCGGGTACCCGTGACCCGCGACCCACTGAGGTTTCGTCGACCCGCGACCCACTGAGATTTCGTCGACCCGCTTGACCCATTTCATAAAATTAGGATCGATCATCACACTTTGAACTATGTCGTAATTTCAAGCTTGACAGTATATTATTATTTATTTGAAGCAGCTCACGCTGTTTATGGAAATATAGATTTGCAGGCTGGTTTAGTAAACTGTCAACATTGTTTCCGCACAAACGGTTCCACTTCAAATTAATTAAAGGCTTTGCGTGATAATAAAATATTTATGCCAATGACTATGTCCGGGAGATATCACTTTATGACTGCAGAATTAAGAAAGAATAGAAATACATAATTTTATCATAAAAGCGATGTTATAAAAAAGATAGGAGCCACAAGTTGAAAATTGAAACTTAATTGAATTTGAAAATTTGATATGAATAGTAAATTTTCTGGTGAAATTAGCTCAAAATTTAGCATGAAGATGGTGTGCACAATAATAACTCTTGACCCGCTCTGACCCGCGGGTACCCACTGACCTGAAAGTCGACCCGCGGGTGCCCGCGACCCACTTCCAACTCTGGTTCCAGGTCTTGCCACCAGTCCAACTGATCCTAACCCGTGCTTTCTGGGTTGCTGCGAAATGTGTGATTCTTTAATTTTCAATTCAAATTTTGATTTTTGAAAAATTATGAGCTTTTTATCTAGTGAGGTTTCAATAAAACGTACTATCTTAGGCAGCCGATTGAAACTGAAGCCAAAACTGAATGGTACACTACGGAAGCTCGGAGGCCGGAGTTTGATGTTGGCCAGCCAGTTGATCATTGACCGGCGAACGGTCAATGGTCAACGATCAACCGTCTGACCGTTGACCGCTGATTGGTCGTTGGATGCTGATTGACCGAAAGCCGTTTGACTGTTGTTTAGCTATTGGCCATGCTTGGCTATCCGGAATTTATTCGTTTTATGCGTCTACCGTGCTTAACTATGGGTCATATAAACTTAATTCAAACAGGCTTTTACCCATCGATTAAATCCAATTCGGATAATTTTATTTTGATTTTTGTGAGCGACTACAATGGTTCGATGAGTCGTTCGCTGGCCACTAGGCAAGTTAAACGCCACGTTGTTAGCAGATTTAAATTAGCATGCAATTATTTAACAAATTTTATTGAAAAATGACTATAACTGGGTACGGCTACGGACCTACCGTATGAGGAGCTGGAGTTAGGTTAAACTATAGTACGACCAAAAAATGTGTGTACAAACTTCGACCGTTTATAGCAGATTAACCTTTGGAGTAAACCCCAACAATGTATTTATTTTTAGAATCCTTAGGAACTCGAGGTTTCGAAAATCCGGAAAATTCCGGAATTCCGGGTTTCATTCACGGAAAATCTAAAATTTTTAGTTTTCTCCAAATTTTTATTGCAATAAAAATTTTGTTTTGACGATCGAATAGAGCTGGTCCCGCTGCATATTTTTGCTCTTATAAGTTTTTCACGAAAATGCACCCAGTTTCCGGAATTCCGGTTTTTCAAAATTTCCGGATTTTAAAAATTTTCTCCATTACCCACAAGATGGGTATTGTTCGAAAGCTCTTATCGAGCTGAACAACTTTTGTAATAAAATGAATTCTTGAAAATGCACACATTTCCCGGAATTTGAGAAAACCGGATTTTCGGGGATTTTCCGGATTTTAAAAATTTTCTCCAATACCCCACAATATGGGTATCATTCGAAAGCTCTTGATGAGCTGAACAAATCTTGTGATAGAACCAATGTCTGAAAATACACCGAAGTCCCGAAATTCACGAATTCCGGATTTCACTCTAGCTTAGAAGGTTTTAGCGAATTCCGAGAACTGGGCTCATTTCTGCGAGTTGCTTCTATTACAAGATTTATTCAGCTCATCAAGAGCTTTCGAATGATACCCATATTGTGGGGTATTGGAGAAAAGTTTTAAAATCCGGAAATTTTGAAAACCCGGAATTCCGGAAACTGGGTGCATTTTCGTGAAAAACTTGTAAGAGCAGAAATATGGAGCGAGACCAGTTCTATTCGATCGTGAAAACAAAATTTTGATTGCAATAAAAATTTGGCAAAAAACTAAAAATTTTAGATTTTCCATGAATGAAACCCGGAATTCCCGAATTATCAAAATCTCGAGTTCCTGAGGATTCTAAAAATATGTACATTGTTGGGGTTTACTCCAAAGGTTGATATGCTACAAACGGTCGAAGTTTACATTTTTTGGTCGTAGTATAGGTTTCAACATCCTATGTACTTATAAACTGATAATCTGTAGTGATGTATTCAATATACGCCCTATAACGTTTTAGCTTCGCTATTATGTAGCAAAATCAAATTTTTAAGACACAGTTGACGCTTAAAATTTTTAAATTTGAGTTTGGCCAAAGATTGGCCAATAGCCAGCCAACGACCAATGACCAGTGGTCGGGCAAGCCAATTGGTTGAGATTTTCTCTGCCAACAGCCAATGGCTTGACCGGCCGATGCAATGCTAGTTACATAAGGGAAGCGGTACATAAGGGAAGCGGAAGCTGAATAATCATCAAATTATGCTTTATGTTAACTCAAAAGGTTGGCAACCATTCTCTTTTAGATTAACTAAAACTGAAATTTCGACTGGAAAATAATGAAACTTTGACTACTTTATCTGCCGACTGAAACTGAAATTGGCTACCGAAAAACATTTTTTAGCTAAACAAATCAAACTGATTGTGTATCCAAATGTTGCAAGAGACTTGCATTAGAGGACGCCCAACCCGAATGCCAAAGAGCTCTGGTTGGGTACAGCAAATATACAGTTCACTTCAACTATAGAGACATTTTGCAATGTGGCAATGTGTTACAGGGAGGGAATAGAGGTGAAACGTCTTAGCTATGTGGCTTAAGTTTAACCAATGAGTTGTCATGTAATGAATTAGTTGTAACTTAACTTATGTAATCTTGTGCGCCAGAAGAATTTTCTACCAACTTTAATAGTGAGCTGTGAAAAAGTTCTGATCGGAAATTTGCAAAAAACGGAACACTGATCGTTTTGAAAAATAGACAATATATATTTTGAAATGTTTTTCAAATAGTTCACACAAACTGATTCTGTACAAGTGTGCCCATGTTCTTGCCATTGGACAAAGCTTTCGTCCATGCTCAGCTCACGTGGTTTTGCGCCAGCGCTCTCACTTCGTCTAATGACAATTAACAAAACCCTTTCATTTGTGTACAATCGGTTTCCCTTAGACAAGTTGATATTCATCAGTAGGCGGCAGTCCTCTAAACTGTGTTACCATAGATTACGAAAAAGTTTGTGGTTTTTCACAAATTATGCACAATTACTACATTCTAGCAGACAAAAAGTCAGAAATTTCTTGAAAATATGCTTACCATTTGGAATTGTTCAAAGCCAAATAATAATAGCAAAAAATAATTAAGTTATAAATAATTAAATAAAAAACTAAAACTTGATAGCATTTATCATTGATAGCAGATTGAACTTTTTAAAAATTCGACTTTTGCTTGCGTTAATATGCAAATTAGCTTCTGAATTAGAATGCAGAGCTTGTATTACGCGTCGTCTCTCAAAAAAGGAAGCAGTCTTCAATTTCAGCAGACTTTGGATCAATTGCGTGTGCCTAACGCTCGTTTGCACCAAATAAGATTAAAGTTAAGGTTAACACCGAGTTAACCCTGAGTGCAGCAGGTTACAGAACACCGAGTTAACCTTATGGTTAAGGTTAACCCTAACCCTCTGCACCAACGCTTTTCGGCTCAGGGTTACGAAACCTGAAGGTTAACACCGAGTTAACTTTTAATAGAGGGTTAGCCAATCCGTAGGGAGCCAGAAACAGTTTCCATCCAATCGGGAAGCGGTTATAGCCATTTATTTAACTCGGTGTTATCGGCTGGAGGATAAGGTTAACAGAATACTTTCTTGTACTGGACTTGATACAATGAAATACAATGATCTGGAAGGACAAACTAAATGCCATGTTACCTCAATGTCCTTTCTGAAAGGAACTTTCGTTTCAAGAGTCGTCACAGCTGTCGAAGGGTCAAAGCAATGTTTGAGGAATTGAGAAATTTGTGGAAGCTTTTTCCGAATCGTCCTAATCACTCATTTATTCAGTTATCACTCAGTACCTATATCTTACCATAGAATTTAATTCAGCAATAAAAATAACTGTAATATCCTTAAAAATAGTGGCGCTATAAGGGTTAACCCTACTCCCGCTGAGGGTTAACCTTTTGGTGTTTAACACCGAGTTAACCTTAAGGTTAACACCGAGTTACGTTAACCTAATTTGGTGCAACGGTCTAACTGCGGGTTATCTCTTGTTAACACCGAGTTAACGTAACACCGAGTTAAAAATGGTTGGTGCAAGCCAGTGTAAGACCTACCAAATTTTAGTGACTGGCTAAATGAGATTTACTTTGCACACCTCCAAAAAGGAACCCACTTTCGATCTTTCTCGACTCTCGAACATTCTGTGATGGAACGGTTGATCAAATACAACTCTTGATATGACCTGTGTAATCATCGACCTCAAGTTATCTGGGGCAAATCGGATTTTTGAATCGGGTAAAATTATTGATCTGAATTTTTGAAATAAGCAACTTCGATTCGAAAACTTTGAAAAATTCTCAGCTAAATCGGAGTCATAGTATTCATCGACAGAACCAGCAAAGGTTCAAAATAAAGGAATCGAAAACAGAAATTGAATGATGATGAAAAGATGTAAGATATATATTCAGCAACATGCTTTTAATCTGTATATATATTTCGTTTTTAATCATTATAGTTTTTGTCAGCATTCCCAGTTTTAAACCTTGGCTTTAATACTATTGAGTTTGAATAATTAATCAAAACATATTTCTATGTTGACAGAATGTTTTGAGCTAAATAAACTAAAGTAAAAGTTAAAAGTAAAGTAAAAGTAAAAAGCTAAGTAAAATTGACCTCCTCGGATAGCTTGAAAGTGAAATTTGAGTCGAAAAGCTTCAAACTAAGATTCGAAGACTGTCGAAACTACGTGTTTGATTGTTTAGATTAATTTCAGAAATAATTAAATTGAACCTGCTTGCGTCTGCTAATCGGATGTACATTTTGTTTAGTACAATCAAACCGACGATGGTAATTTTTGAAATTTGAAATTTCAACGACGGTAATCCTTGAAATTTGAAATTTCAGCGACGGCAATCCTTGAAATTTGAAATTTCAGCGACGGCAATCCTTGAAATTTGAAATTTCAGCGACGGTAATCTTTGAAATTTGAAATTTCAACTAGAAGACGGAATTCAAGTGGCCAGCAGATTTGGAATGAAAACAGTAAGTACGGACTGCTAAATTCAATAGTATGTAACATGTTTTAGTCTGATTTTCAGCTTTCAGTCAAAGCATATTCACCTTTATTTTGACTCAATTGACACTCAGTTCTAGACCATTTCTCCGCTGCCTCAGTTTCCGCTCTTGTTCTTGCACTTTACTGGTGCTAAGTTGAATTAAAGGAAAGCGGATTGACAAGCATTTTCGCAGACTTAGTCCAGGTCCAATCCTACAATCCCTACTGAAGTAGTAGGTGTTAGAGATGAGCATTTCGGCCCGTCGGCCCGGGCCGACCTCCATTGGTTGGCGGGCCGTGCCGGGCCAAGCCGAAAAAGTTTTCAACTGCGGGCAGGAGCGGACCAAAACGTGCCGGATCGAACCTGGCAAATGTTGTGAAATCACTGAAATTAACTAAATATTTACTCATTCTGGTTATTTTACAGCAAATTTAACATCTTCTAGAATAAGTTAGTGTTTCCATATTGCATTGGAGCCTTTGAAATAATAGGTATTGTTAGTAAAATTTTGGAAATTTTCTTTTGTCGAGCCGGGCCGGGCCAAATTGTGTAAGCTTGCGGGCCGGGCTGGTCCGAAAAATTCTGCCAGCGGACCGGGCCGGGCCAGGGCCGAAAAAATCCGGCCCGTGCTCATCTCCAGTAGGCGTTGAGATGTTGTTTTGTATGTAATTTGTTCAGTTTCAGCTAAAACTTCTTAGTTCCCAATTTCAGTTTCAGCTCCAAAACTGTTGCGTTTTCAGTTTCATCAGTTTCAGTTTCCACTTCTGAAACCACACTAAAACCCGAGCCTTCCATCAGATCTCAGATCACCCTTGCCTGATGACAATTCACATCAAAATGTCTTCCTTGAGTGCCTAAAGTTGGCCTTCATCGTACAAAAGCAATATTCCGTGCCATGTTCAAAATATATAAGAATTATTGTTTTCTTAACCAAATTATACAAAATAATGTAAAATCTTTTCATAAACAAACAAAAGCTTACCATTCAGGAAAAATAATAATAAAAAATTAATAAAAAATTAAACTTTAAACTTGATAGCATTAGAAAATTGATAGCAATGAATTTTCTTTAAATTCTACTTATTCGTGTATTAGTATGCAAATTAGTTTCCGAGTGATTCTCAACTAGCTCTATAGCTTAGCGTCTTCCACTACAGCAGGCAGTTTTGAATCGTCTGTAGTCACCGAACGTTCGTGGAACTTTCATTCTAATTCATGGTAAAGTAAATATATTTCATGAAAAAATGCAGTCCGGATTCTTATGTAAGTAGCAGGTCTAGACAGAAATGATGATTTGAATAGTGTAAATTGGAAATCATTCTTGTTTGATGAAAAATATGTCAAACTGCATAATCCGTGGTCGTAAATTATGATAAATGAGTTATCCACCTAATTTGGATAAAGTAATTTAATTTTGATTTCAGAATATCAGGAATTTCTAGTTTTTCGAATATTTGGTTTGCTGAGTTTTCAGCTTTCCAGTGCGAAATTTTAAATTTTGGAATCGTTCGAGTGTGGATTCTACATACCTTCAGTATGTATGTACATATAATGTATGTTTTCCAGTAGTTCTTTTTTATTGTGCCAAAGAGTAGACGTTTTCATTGACCCAAACAGCTATGAGCAATTTTTACGTAATTGTGAAAGTCAGGAAAAGTGGGCAAGGATCGCAGACACACAGTCGCACTACTTATCGACTGAGTCATGTTATAACCAAGGGCCAAGTATTTTCGGCCACGAACATGCTATATATTCGCGCAAAAATGAAACCGATTGAAGAGAGTTGGGCAAAAATCGTCACCCCTCAGTGGGTTAATCGATTCAACTGTGAGTATCAGCTCAGCTCATTTGTAAATTTTACATTTTCGAACCACCGAATTGTGTAAACTAATAGAGATGAGCGCGGGCCGGATGTTTTCATCCCGGCCCGGTCCGGCCCACCAAAAGCAAATTTCTAAAATTTGACTAATATATTATTTCAAAGACATTAATGCAACACGGAAACGCTAAATTATACTGATACATGTAAATTTTGCTGTACAATAACCGGATGAGTAAACTTTTAGCTAACTTTAGTGCTTTCACAAAATTTTTAGAGCCGATCCGGCCCGTTTCGGCCCCTAAGACTGCGGTGTAAATGTAGAAATGAAACAGAACTTAGAAAATGATAAAAGCGACTACAGAAATATTTTCGTTGATTTCTAAGTCCATAAGTTCAGTGTATACTGTACCATTATAACGGGATAGCTGGCAACCTAATCTAAGCATAACATTTGATTTGTTAACATTTGTTGGCGACGAGAGTGGGGTTCGAGCCCACACGGGGAAACCCCAATGGATTTACACCTAACCAATGGATGTCGGCCCGGCCCGGCCCAACCCGGCGCGCGGACAGAAACGGGCCGGGCCGCAATGCTCATCTCTAGAAACCAACGAGGAATAAAGGTTTGCCCACGTTTGCCCCCAGGTCATTTTGCTCGTTGGATGGAACTGTGTCTAATGATAAATTAGAGTCTTTTATGTAAAATCGGTTTCTATGGAAGTCCATTATTTACAAATACGCAGCCTTACAACCTGTACATGCTAACAACAAATAAAAGGATTATGGAATTTTCAATCAATTATGCATGTATAATATTTACATTTTAACAGGCATAGTTTTCTGTAAAATATGAAAGCTTACCATTGGAATCTATCCAAGAAAAAATTACAATAACAAACTGATTAAATAAAAATATAATTAAACAAAAAATTTTAACTTGATAGCACTAAAGATTGATGACAGATTGAACTTTTTTAAAAATTATATTTTAGATGCGTTAATATCAATATGCAAATTACTTCCTGAAGGAGTTTGAACAGCTTGCAACTCCTTAACAGGCAACAGCCTTCAATATGTGCTGTTTTCGAATTCATCGAATAATACGGGAGTTGAAGCACCAAAATTAGTTAATTCAAAAGTACAGTCCTAAAGTACATATTCGAGCCATAAGGGGAGAAATGGAAAAGGAAAAAGGAAACCAGCAACCAAGGATGTGGCATGTAAAGTTTGGAAAAATGTCCACATTAAAATTTAAAATAACTTCTGAACTTCGTATTTCAAATTATATAGACTATATCTTAGCATTTCTTTCTACTCCTTTCCGTAATGGTATTATTAAAGCTAAAATATCTTGAAATTTTTATTAAACTAGGATAATGTCAAACTCGCGGTCATGTCGCTGTTAAAATTAAGAAGGCTCTATTTGGGAATTTCGAAAAAATTGATTAGAAGAGATTTATAATTCATCCAATGAGCAAGAGTTGTCACGTGCTTGACAGAACGCTGCATGCATGTTTCTTTCGCAGTGCCTAACATACGTACATACAACCTAACTTGTAATCCACTATACCACTCCATTGCAAATTATCGTGACGTAACCTGTATATATTTTCTACAAAACCTTTTATAATTATGACTGCAACGACGGTCACCATTTACCTTTCGGGATTTTCTACGCCAAACAAGGGACAAGTTTTTGATCAATATTGCTCGATCGATTTTGCTATTATAAAAAGTTTTACCCAAATCAGAGGTCAAAAATTATTGCTCGATGTGTCTTTCAATTTTGTTGATTAATCGGTTGATTGAAGAGGCCAGACCAACGCTCAAAAATTAAAGAATTGAAAACATTAGGGGTCTTGTCTCGATTCCCCTCCACCCCTCAAATTCTTAAAACCTGACCAAATGAGCTAAAATTCGGTATGGATATGTTTTTTACCATGCTGAGTTCAAATATATATCGCAAAATTTTTCTATTACGCGAAATTCGATTTTTTTCGATTCAAGGGGACCAAGGGAAACTTTTTCATAGATATTTTTTCGAAAAAGTTGTCGTCCTCGATTTCGCTGAAAAGTTTAGGGGTTTTCTGGGTCGCTGAACATGCATCTGAAGTCCGTTTTTCGATTTACCTTTTCGGTGTACATAGCTCAGTATAAGCTTACATCTTAAGCTTACTACAGCTTTAGCTTACGCTGAGACAGCGAAAAGCAGAGTCAAAAACGGACTTCAGATTCGTGTTCAGTGACCCAGAAAACCCCAATATACAAAGTTTCAGCGAAATCGAGGAGAAAAAATTTTCGGTTTCCCTTGTGAATCGAAAAAATCTAATTTCGCGAAATCGAAAAATTTGAACTCATCGTGGTAAAAAACTTACGCATGCCAAATTTTAGCTCATTTCATAAAGTTTTGAGAATGTGAGAGTTGGGAATAATCTAGACAAGACCCAACATTAGAAATCAAGTTATACTGAAAAGATTTCTGGATATTCAGCAATATGCTTTTTATTTTTATTTGTTCCAAGTTTTTGTCAGCATTGAAATTTTATACCGTGGCTTTAATATTATTTAACTTTGTATGAATCATCAAAGCATTATTTCTATGTGACAGTATTTCTCGGCTCTACAAGTAAACTGAGTTTGGATAGCTTGAAAAGTGAAATTCGACCCATCACGCGTTTCGAAAAATCTAGGGTCCATTTTGCAATTCAAAGACAGATTAACGAGAATACACATTAGTTTGAACTAAGCAGTTTAGATTAATTGTAGAATTTTATAAATTGAAAATGTCCTGCAAATCAGATGTACATTTGCTTAATCCAATCAAATCCAAGACAGTATTCTTTGAAATTTGACTATCAGTATACTAAAAGACGCAAGTTCATTTCCTTGTGGCCAGCAGTTTTGGAATGAAAACATATAATAGTTTAAATTAAATATAGCATTTATTACTCTCTTTCAAATCGTTGATTTTCAGTCATTAATCTTAATATTAATACTTTTTAACTTTATTTTTAACACTATATTATATATTCACAGTTCGCACTTTCAGTTCTAAACCATTTCTCCATTGCCTTGGTTTCCACACTCTCGTTTTTGCTGCGTTAAATTACTAAAAAGCGCACTGACAGGAATTGCGGTGGACCTACTCCAGGTGGAAGACCCCCAAACAATCAGGCCCAATCAATAACCATTCTCCAATTCCTGCTGAACTCGTACCTAGTTGTTGAAAAATTTGATGTTATAACTCAAAGTTTTTCCTGCTTCAGTTTCAGCTCCAAATTTGTTGTGGTTTCAATTTTAGTTTCAGTTTCAGTTTCCGCTGCTGACAAAATCACTGACTGATAGCCCTAAAAGCTGATCCGCCTCTCAGATCAAGGCAAGGCCCTGCCTGATGACAACTCACGATGCGCGTTTTCCTTGAGTGAATAAAATTGGACATTTCTAGTGAAATAGGAATTCATAGTAAAAGTCAACATTCCGTACCAATTTCAAAACAAAAATCATTCCTTTTCTCAAGAAAGTACCAAGGTTGCGCAATAATTATAATAAAAATAATGCTAAATCTTTTTACAACAGAGAAAAACTTACCATTAAACTCAAATCAATCAATCAATCGATCAAAAATAATATTAAAAAAAATTAAAAAATTAAACTTGATAATTGATAGCATTTAAAAGTTGATAGAAGAATTAATGTTTTTGAAATTCTTCTTATTCATGTGTTAATATGCAAATTAGTTTCTGAGTGATTCTAAACTGGCCTGTTATTACGTAAGCCTTCCAAATAAATCTCTCTAATTAATTGTCTTCAGTCGGTGAGCGTAAGGAAACCAAACTTTTGCAAAAAACTTGCTTATTTCTTAAAACTTTCTTATTTTAGACGCCAGAAATGCCCAAAAGGTAAAAACGCTCACCGCAACCCATTAAAGGTATTCTTAATTTTTCCAAGCTTAAACCAGAATTTTCAAAAATACCGGGTCACCGGGTCAGCAAACAGTGACACGGTTTCATCTCTGGTATCTTAAATTTACGAAATGAAAAGCTTCTAACTATAGCTAGGTAATGTAATGTTGCACTTGAAGTTACAGCTAATCGAACCATGAAAGTTTATTTGGGGTTTACCGATGCGTAATACTAATAAAACTGCGATTTGAGCCATTTTTGGGCCTCTCCACAGCGGTCGGGCTATATTTGGGCCACATGGGCTGCTCGGACTACCCTTGGGCCGCACTCGGGCCGTTCGGCATCCTCGGGCCGTGAATCGGGTTTCGGGCTCGGGCCGTGAATTGGGCTTCGGGCTCGGGCCGTTGGGGCTCATCGGGCCGTGAATTGGGCTTCTGGCTCGGGCCGTTGGGGCTCCTCGGGCTTCGGACTCGGGCCGTTCGGCATCGGGCATCCTCGGGCCGTGAATCGGGTTTCGGGCTCGGGCCGTGAATTGGGCTTCGGGCTCGGGCCGTTGGGGCTCGTCGGGCCGTGAATTGGGCTTCGGGCTCGGGCCGTTGGGGCTCGTCGGGCCGTGAATTGGGCTTCTGGCTCGGGCCGTTGCGGCTCCTCGGGCCTCGGGCTTCGGGCCAGCCCGGCCCGAGAAGGTTGGTTGGCCCGAGACATTTCTTAACGGCACAACCAGACTATCACAGTAGCAACTACAGCTTTTGCAAAATTAGTTCTACTTTAATTTTTAAGCGTGGAACCGGTTCCAAATCCTTCCGGTTCCAATGAAGGGCCTCACCTCAAACCTTTCAGCCAACGACACTGCAGTCCACGCATTTTCAGTTTCAGGCGTAAAGCTCTACTTTTTCAGTTTCCTTTTAGGTTACGAAACTGCTAAAATTAGGTAAAATTTCGCATACTGCTGACATGAACAGGCGACGAACATACAAGGCCAATTCATGCTCCAACTACGAGCAACTTAGTTTTGTTGTCTCGAACAGGCTTTTAGCTTTTTCCAACCTTGAAGAGGAAAACTTAAGGTTCAAATAGTCTCGCATGGCTACAGCTTTGCGCTTCCACGAAAGGACAGGACTCTTACTCCAATTGTTACGTAATAAGCTACCTGGAACCGATATGACTCCCGCTCTAACTACTAAACTAGCCAGAACTGACTCCCGCTCTAACTACTAAACTAGCCAGAACCAACTACATACATATTGACTATATCAACAATTTTACTATAAGGAAAGTATACAGCTTTCAACAAAAGGTAAAGTACATTTATGTAACAGAGTAAAAAAAGACCTGACACCAAAAATATGGCCATTAATTGGAAACTGGTATAGAATTGGCAAACAACAAAAGAGTGCTACAGATAAAAATTTAGATAATCAGAAACTCAAAAACACAAACGATGGTCAGTACAAGCAAAAGTACATAACGACAGTAAGCTTATATCTAGACTCTAACATAATGAGATCAAAACCTATGCTCTGCACGCTACTCCCTCATCCCCCCTCCACAAATTGACCCCGCTCACACCGCACCTGCAATGGGTTAGAATTAGCGAAATCTCCGTTTTGACCTTTTACCCATTTGGGGGGTGGTGTGAACAGTCAATTTATGGGGGCTGGCGGGGGGAGTCAGGCAATAGCTTACAGAGACGTCGTTGTTCTCATTACATAGAGTATCCATAGTCTCCTATTCTTATCGTTACGTACTCTTAGTCCAATAAACATAACTATGTACTACCATCAATATGTGGAAACGAAACAATATAAAGTTAACCTGGCATAACCCTTTCCAAACCGGCACATAATCTGCGGACATAGCAAAACAAGCCACACATTGGTTTGGATAACAAACAGAAATACAGACTAACGTTAATTTACATAGATGTATTAAGAAAACGCGATTACAAAAGTTATAGGGGTTGTACAAAAGTTATAGGATGTGCTTGCATGGCAAAATGTCATAAAAATCGCCAATACCAACAGGAAACTTTGTCATTAATTGGAGACAATAGATATAGCATTGTAAACAGCAGAACAGACAGCTGGCTGGTACAACCAAGAGTACATAATCACAGTAAGCCTATCTGTCTATACTCCCATATAATGAGACCAAAAACTATGCTCTGCACGCTACTCCATCATCCCCCTCCACAAATTGACTCCGCGCACACCGCACCTGCAATGGGTTAAAATTAGCATTATATTAAGCAAAATCTCCGTTTGGAACTTTTACCCATTAGGGGGTGGTGTGAACAGTCAATTTATGGGGGCTGGCGGGGGAGTCAGGCAACAGCTTACAGAGAGGTCGTTGTTCTCTTTACACAGAGTATCCATAGTCTCCTATTCTTATCGTTATGCACTCTTAGTACGACAAACATAACTAACTACTACCATCAATATGTAGAAACGAAAAATAAATTTAACTTGACATAACCGATAACCGTTTTCAAACCGGGATATAATTTGCTGACACTGCAAAAATAGAGATTAGGTCGGATAACAAACAGAAATTCAGACAAAAGCCAGTTTACATAGCCATATTAACAACTGCTGCGACCCCTTTGATAGCAAGATTAACAAAAAGCTATTATAAAAATTACAAACCAGAATTACGGCGAGTTACACAATCGGCACAAGGTATGATAAAGGGAACAGTAAAGTACAAAAGACCAATTGTCAGACATCAATGACGATAAATATTAGATTCAAATTTAACGCTATAAAACACTGGTTCGAATGTAGTGCTTTTATGCCAAAATAACAAAAAATTGGCAAATATCACCAATAATAGTCAAAAATGGCAACAACAAAACAGTGAAAACAAATGAATTATCATGTAACCACATAAACAAATTGTGCAAGTTAATTTTACAATTACGTATACAAAGGGTGATCAGTTAACAGAATCGTTTTCTGGATTTGTTCTTGTAGCTTCTGCTATCAGGCAAACTAATGAAATATATAATGCCTAATGCCTAGCTATCAGGTAACCCGGCAAAAGGTGATCATTAATGTAGAACTGATGATTTTCTTAACACCACTGAGCTCTTTGTCACTTCATGGTGAAAACCGGACACGATAGCAAAAGTCAACTCTTTCAACGGTAGACAAAGAAGCCGGAGGCTGAAGAATCGGATAGTTCCCTGAAATAAATATATTAATGAATGAATTTTTAGAAATCTCACAATTTATCAATTTATTATATAGCTAGGGATGCACCTGAGACTGGCTCCGGCCTAGGCCGCGCAGTCAGGTCAGGTCCCGGCCTTAATTTTGCAACATTTTGACATTCTGTGTGCAAAATGTAGAATTTTGAAAGTCAAGAATAGGGCAAATTTTTACAAGTCCTTAGTTTTGTCATCAATCTGAATAAAAATTACCGTAGTATTTTTGTGTACGTACGTATATAACGTATTATATACGTATATATCATAGGGGTCGCGGCAGCGACCCCTATAATATGTGTGAAAAGTGGCTGGAGACAGTGTAAAATGAGCTGCGCAGAAGCTGCGCAAAATCCAAGATCCTGCGCAGATTTCATGCGCAAATTGTAGAGCACATCGAGTTTAGTGTATCTGTGAAGTTTCAGCCCCGTATCACTTACCGTTAAAAAGTTGCGCCCCGGACCGGTTATGGCGGCGATGTTTTTTTCCGGTTTCTCCTATTTGATGGTTGTATTGTACATAATGTTCGCCGCTTTCACATGAACTGCAGGGGTGGCCAACCTAAAGGGCTATAGGGTCTAGTAGTACCCTCTAAAGAATTTAAGAATCGCAACTTTTTTTGCGCCGCAGCTGCGCCACAGCGCCGCAGTGGCGCCGCAAAGTCGGCTCAGAGCGAAAAGTGACCATGTTTGTGGTCGTCGCTCAGGTCGAACGTTACGAGTTGGAGCTGATTTCTTTTTATATTCAGAAATTACATATATATATATATATATATATAAAAATAAACAAATATATACGTATATATATAAATATATATATATATATATATATATATATTATATCGAACTAACTAACGGTCCAGGTTGCGTGTCCCTATCACTTCTCTAGCGACCACAGTGACCCGTCAAAAATGGCGAAAATTCGGAAAATGAAAAATCGAAATTTCTCGCTATCTATTCAACTTTGAAAGCTCAAATCTTCCATACAATGGTTTTCTGGCACGGAGAATCGATTCCCGCAGTCAGTTTTACCGTCAGACCCACCCATCTTGTTGGGCTGGTTCCACTTTGCCGTCGGGATGGTCAAGTTGGAAACCGCTTCCTGGAGGTCCATAGTAGGCTCTACCTGGCCTCTCAAAACTTTGTGTATATATAGGTGTTTTCTGTTGCGCCCAGCTCATTCCCGGCATCGTTTTTGCCGTCCGACGTACCTATTTTGCTGGGGGAGGGTCAAATCGAAAACCGCTTCCTGGAGGTCCATAGTAGACTTTACCAGGCCTCTCAAAACTTTGTCTATAGGGGTTTTCTGGTGCGCCCAGCTCATTCCCGGTATCCGTATTGCCGTCCGACGTATATACCTATTTTGCTGACAGTTTGCCGTTTGAAGGGTCAGTCGGGTGGGTAATGAAGTGGTCGAAAATAAAATTTTTCAAAAGTGGTCAAATTTGGTATCAGATGAAAGCCCTAAGTGAGCCGAGCAACTTTTGTCATAGAACTGCGTACCCAAAGTGGATGTAGCTAAATAGAGATCTTTGTACTGGATATGCTGATGATTTAAAGTTTTCTGCTGCAGGATCTGATAGACAACAAGTCTTGCAGAATGCGTTAGATCGTTTTTTGAATTGGTCGTCTGAATGGCAATTAACTGTATCTTATCCTAAATCAATGGTTTTGTATATTGGTCGGAACAACGACCATGTGCCTTATTTTTGTGGTCCTGAAGCACTAAGTGGGGTAGAAGGTTGCTCAGACTTGGGAGTGTGGATGACTTCAAACTTAAGTTTTTCTGTTCATATTAGTCGCATAGTGGACAAAGCTTACAGAGTTTTATATCTGATCACTCATAATTTTGTTTCGAATGATTGTTCTCTAAAACTCAAGCTGTATAAATCTTATGTGGTCCCAATTTTATGTTATGCGTCTGAGTATGGAACCCATGGCTACTAAAAGACATTGAAATGATTGAAAATGTACAGAAAAGATTTACTCTTTCCTTTCAACATTTACGAAATTTAAATTACAAGGATAGATGTGCAGAATTGGATATTCTTAGTCTAGAATTTACTAGACTAGTTACTGACCTTGTTTTTGTGTATAAAGTGATATTTGGATATAATATAATTAATATGTTTGACTTTTTCGAGTTACAGCCTTGCATGCATAATACGCGTGGGCATTTACTAAAGTTGCGTTTACCAAAATCAAATTTGAATTTACGCAAATTCAGTTTCCCATGTAGGATAGTACTACCATGGAACGCTCTGCCGGAATCTATTATTTTGAGTAAAGATGTAGTGGATTTTAAAAGAAAATTGTTGTTAAATAAAAGTGTTCTGTTTCATTATGTAAAAATGTATGCTCATTGAATGTATTTTTATGTTTATTTCTTGAAACTGTTTATTGTTATAGTGTTATTTCAACGTCTATTTCCGTCTATAACGCCTGGAGTAAACGTTTTCGTTTTCGTTTTCGTTTCGTTAGAGTGCTGTGGTAGGGTGGGGTGGGGACTTCGGCTATTTTGGTTCAAAAATAAAATTTTTCAAAAGTGGTCAAATTTGGTATCAAATGAAAGTCCTAAGTGAGCTGAGCAACTTTTGTCATAGAATTGCGTACACAACGTGGCTGTAGACAGGGTTTTTTGCGTCCAGATGTGCGTCTGGACGCAAAGTTTCTTATCTGGACGCAACGAAATTTTAACGGGACGCAAGCTAGACGCAACATTATTTCGGGAGAAAATTCACTTTTGTAAGAGTAAAAACTTTAAATGTTTCCAGTACCAATTTTTCCCTTTTTTCCAAAAATTTCTTCGAGTTCTGGGGGCTCTGCCCCCAGACCCCTGGTGTTTACCACTTTGTCGTGGAATGCCAAGGTGCAAGGTCATGTCTCAATGTTATTTGTTAAGTCGTTGTCCACCTGTATCATAGATCTTTTTGAACTCGCAAATTTCACATCAATAAGTAAAACATTACAATGTGCATAACCGTGAACATTTGAGTTTTTAACACAATTTTGAAGAATAATACTACACCACGCATACACGCTGCAATTTACGCAAAGAACGAAATAGCATTTGATGCTTTAGTTAGATGTAACAGATACCAAATTAATTCTTTTCAACATTTTTATTACGGATTTATTCCTAATTGCAAAAAATCTCCAACTTTCGAGGAATCAGTAATTCTCAGAGTTTTGAAGATGGACTTTGTGTTTTCATATTTACTACCTTTCTTCTTAGTGATATTAATTTAATAACTATTTCATTAATTTTTAATACCGTAATTAGTTTATCTATAACATTGAAACATCAGAATAATGTGTGTCAATACAATAGAAAATTACGCACAAAATGCGTTAGATGCTCCAGACTCTAAATTAATCTTTTTAAACATTTCCATTACGGATTCAATTCGTAATTGCCAAAAAATCTCCAACTTCTGGGGGCTCCGCCCCCCAGACCCCCCGGTACTCACTTTCAATACTGTTTTCAGGGCAGGGGCGGATCCAGGGGGGGGGCGCCCGCCCCCCCGTCGCGATTCGAAGGTAGGAAAAATTAAGGAGAGAAAGAGGAAAAAGGGCAAAAAACCAAAAAAATTCGCGCCTACGGCGCGAATTTTTTACTTTTTAACCGCATATTTATTGCATTTGTGAAGAAAAAGCTTGAAATGCATCCGATTTTTCGGAGAAAATTACCATTTTTGCCTAAAAATGTCAAGAATTATAAAAAATTTGTTCAGTTCTTCAGTATAAAAAGAATTAAAGATCCGAATACCGATTTTATTGCAAAAACAAAAAATTTCTTCAACTTCTGGGGGGCTCCGCCCCCCAGACCCCCGCTGAAAAAATTTTACCGCCCCCTCCGTCACGAAATCCTGGATCCGCCAGTGTTTCAGGGATCAGAAGTTCTCAGAGTTTTTGAAACTGAATGTATGTTTGATATTTACTACCTTTTTCTCAATGCTATTCCTAAATATTTCATTAATTTTTAATACTTTAGTTAGTTTAACTATGTATGACATTGAAATATCGGAATAATGTGTGTCAATAATATTGAAAATTACTCAAGGTATTGCGTTAGATGCAACAGGTGCCAAATAAAATCTTTTTAAACATTTCCATTGCGGATTATTCTGGAATTGCAAAAAATTCTTCAACTTCATGTTTCAGTTATGTGTTTCATGTTTCAGTTACTGAACCCGAAACTTCAGCCGTTTTAATTCCATGGAAACTGAAACTTTTAATTTTAGGCGACGACTTCAGCTAAAACGCAAACTATTTGAAACAGAAACTATGTCAAATTTGCTGCTTAAAACAACAGCAAAACAAACCGTACTGTAAGAGCAAAAGCAAAATCCAATAGGAATGAGATAGGGGTTAATATTAATAGCAATGAAGTTTGTGTAGGTCACCTCAATGAGCTACTATAGTGAGTGAAGTTTAGCTGTTTGATATTAAATGACAGTGAAACCTGACACACTCTACAGTACAGATAAACGCCTGGAGTTTTGCCAGTCAAAACTGAGTGGGGAGGGACGAGTGGGGGGCAGGGTTGGGCGAGACAGAGATTTCACCGAGACCGAGACCGGCCAAGTCTCGGCTTTTGGGCGAGACCGAGACTAGCCATTTTAAGCTTAAACTTAATTTCTTCCCTTTTTAAAGCTTAGGCTGAGTATTAGGGACTTTAACACATAACGGTCTCCGCACCTCATCAGTTGATTTCCGTTATGTTAATTTAAAATTTTCACTGAAATTTGATGTTTTAAAAAAGTTCTTGTTTCGGTCCGAGACCAAGACTAGCCAAGTCTCGGCTTTGGAGGAGACAGACACTCCCAACCCTGGTGGGGGGAGGTCCAAAAGTGGGGGGGGGGGTAAAATGGGCTAGCAATGCTAAAAATACAGTATAAATAGCCTGATTTCCACATATACTGATATAACTAAGTTTGCTTAACAGTGCTCATTAGCTCCAAAATAGAAGATTTTTGACCAAAATTTCTAAAAATTGGCAATTCATAGGCACCTGAGGGTGAGTGGGGGAAGCCTAAAAAAGTGGGGAGGGGAACGAGTGTAGGGCTGGGCTCATTCTAGGGAATTGTTTTGGGGGCGAGTCATTGGGGGCGAGTCATTTGGGGAGGGGGACGATTTTGGATTCATTCAAACCAATCATTAAAAATTTTTCTAAGAACATGCTAAAAATTGCGCTGTTCTTCTAGAAATCAGCAAAAAAATAAGCGGATTTAGTGCTTAAATAGGCGAAAATTGACTAAAAATTTCCGACGAAGCCGGAAAGTTTTTTGAAAATTTGGCCTTCTGAGCAGTTTTTTCAGGGCAAGTTAGTACCAAAAGGGGCACCCACTTGGCGACTTTTGGGGCGGGGAACGATTTTGGGGGAGGATTTTAATGGGGGACCCACCTCCCGCCACTAGAATAAGCCCAGGAGTGGGGAAGGGGTCGAGTGGGATGAAATCCAAAAAGCGGGGGGGGGGGGAAGAGGGCACGCCCGCCATCACCCCAAAAAACCTCCAGAACGCTTCGCCAAATTTAACGAAAATCGCGTCCTTTCGCGAAGTTCGCAGAAAAAGTGAACGTTGCCGAATTTTCGCAGAGCCATTAGTTTCACGTCAATTCAATTAGGGATGCGCCGGGGCCAGGCCCCGGCCCCCGGTGGTCGGGCCCCGGTCCCGAACGTGGCCAAAAATTAAAACAAATTTTGTAAATATTTTATATACATTTTTTGACCAAAATTTTGAAATTTCTAAAGTCTAAAAGTGTTACAAATCGTTTGTTTTCCCACCGATTGGAATGAAAACAACGATAATACCGTTTGTACACAGAAATAACAGAAAAATTTGCATTTTCAAGAAGATTTTTGAAAATTGTCGATTTGGACCCCTAATTTCCAGGCCCCAGCATCGGTAGTGGCGGCCCCGGTGCATCTCTAAATTCAATTTATTTGCAAAATGTTTAAGCGAAATTGGAAAAATTTGATTTAAAATTGCTACGCTTCGCGAAAGTTTTGGAAGAGCCATGTATATTATATACTGTAGAAAGTTACTGAATGGCCTACTGCATAAACATCATATTCATATTAATACCCTATCTAGGTCCATAGTGTATCTGTACAACGACGCTTTGCTTTTGCTCTTACAAACGCTCAACGTTTGGTTACCGAGAAAATTTCATAACTGTTTCCGTTTATCTACGTATGCAATAACACCCTTAAACTTCAAAAGACAAAAAACGAGACAAACCTCATGGGGGTGTGAAACATCTCTAGGTTCCTCCGTCCAACTGATACTCCATCTTAGATCCAGTTTACAGTGGCATGGCCCACGTGACCCTATTGTCAGACATTAGAGTGCCACAGCGGGTTTAGTTGGCTGCCAAATGAGCACTAGATTTAAGGATTGAGCAGCAACGACCTGTTGGGTTTGGGCTTAAGGTGTATATATATATACTGGTTCCAGTCCAGTCCGCAAAATTTCGGACAGAGCGGAGAAGGATCAGGGGATCGGATTTTCGGCGTTCGTAGACGGACCATTGTCTGAGCCCATGAATTATATAGAATGCCAAGGCATATGTAGAAATTGTAGAAACTGTTCCGTTCAGCTCCTGCTAGAAAGAAACAAAAACACAAAAATATGTATATATGTACACAGAAAGTAAAGTTGTTATATACAATACATGCATGTTGTACAGTCAAGCGGGGAAAAACCAACCCGCCAACGCAATGTGAGCGACCTACCAGTAAGTTGCAGTAGAACAAAATGTGTGATTTTTTTGTTAAAGGTTTAACAAAAAAATATCACCCGTTAACAAAAAAATCAGTGGCGGATCGGATCCCAGAGAGCAGCTAGCAACTTTTTCTCATCAGTTTTGGATAGAGCACACTAAATAACGTATTTAGAAACCAAAACCGCTAACCTACTGCTCCAACTATGGCAACTGACCCAGCCGAAGTCTTAGTGGTCACTGATGACCCCCGGGCCCCGACAGAGTCCAGTATGAAGTCTGGGGCTCTAAAATGCCGTTTTAAAGGCTAAAACGTTGTTTTTTCGTGTTTGTGAGTGATTATAACCTATTTCCAGGCATTTTGGCAGAGAAACTCAGAACTTCATATGTTGGTGGGGTATATATAATGACCCACGGTCACGTGACTCCTGCCGGACCCGTCCGGACCCTCCAGGTACCAACTGGACAGTCCGAAGTGGCCATAAACATGTCCTAGGGGGTTTTCCAGGGCGCTAAATTCAAATCTGGCATTAGATTTTAGGTAACTATGGGCTAATACTGACTTCTGGGATCACGTTTACCGTCGGACGGTTCAAGCCCGGCTGGTCATCAGGTTGGACTACCAGAAGTGCCAGGCCACCTCAAAAACAACGTATATAAGGGCTTTCGAGGTCGCTGAGCTTGAATTTGACGTTAGTTTTGCTCTAGCTGCTGTTCTGACTTAAGTAACACAACATGAAAATGATTTTTTGTTAAAATTTTAACAAAAAAAATCACCCACCCCAGGATGGCTCAGAGGTCCGACTGGGAACTTCTATATATATATATATATATATGTATCGATAGCCCACAGTCAGGACATGTCACATGCACAATATGGGTTGCCTAGGGTTTTCCCTTAGTATATAAATAGCAGCCGAAATTCGAACTTCGGTCATGAACGTTTTTGAGGTCACTTTTGGGTACCCTCACTTAAAGGCCTGCCCTGAACGCATGGAGAGGGCCTAGGGGCTCAAACTCACAGGCTGTAATGTCGAGATGTGTGGCTATCACCATGCAAAAATTTGGGTGTCTGCGACTTTCCTGTGAGTCAGGGCGGGGTAATTTTTTTGTTAAAATTTCGGGTGATTTTTTTGTTAAGCGTGCTATATATAGCTATATATAGCAAGGTTAACAAAAACTCACCCAAAATTTTAACAAAAAATCACCCCACACCCTGACTCACAGGAAAGTCGCAGACACCCGATTTTTGGCATTGTGATAGCAACACATTTCGACATTACAGCCTGTGAATTTGAGCCCATAGGACCCTCTCCATGCGTTCAGGGCAGACCTTTAAGTGAGGAAACCCAAAAGTAACCTCAGAAAAGTTCATGAACAAAGTTCGAATTTCGGCTTCTATTTACTAAGGGAAACCCTAGGCAACCCATATTATACATATGACATGTCCTGACCGTGTGCTATCAATACATAGTCAAGAAGTTCCCAGTCGGACATTTGAGCCGTCCTGTGATGGGTGATGTTTTGTTAAATTTAAACAAACAAAAAATCACTTTCATATTTTGTTCCACTGTTTTTGAAGTTGCCAGGCCTGAACCGTCCGACTGATTCCAGAAGTCAGTATTAGCCTATAGTTACAACCAAGCGCGTAGCCAGGGGGGGGCGAGGGGGGCATGCCCCCCCGAAATCGGAGGCGAAAGAAAAAATTTTAACACCAAATAGGAATATTCTGATAAATATTTCCAAAAAAATTTCGCCTGCGGCGCTCATTTTCCGCGAAAATACCTCAAAAATACCAGCTTGCACCTGAAACCGGCCTCCACAGGTTCCGTTTCAGCACTAATTTCTGAAAAATTTTGGCTTGCCCACCTCCGAAATTTTTTTCTGGCTACGCTAGTGGTTACAACTAATGTCAGATGATTTTAGTTCTGCGCACTACAAAATCCCCTAGCACGTGTTTGTAGCCCCTTCGGACTGTCCAGTTGGTAGCTGGGGGGTCAGGTAGGGTCCGGCAGAAATTACGTGATCATGGGTCATACCCCACCACCATTACGAAGTCCTAAGTTTCTGTGCTAAAATGCCTGGAAATACATAAGTCATAATCACTCACAAACCCGAAAAAAAACAACGTTTTAGCCTATAAAACGGCATTTTAGAGCCACCAGACTTCATTCTGGACACTACCAAGGCGCCATCAGTAACCACTAAGCCTTCGGCGGGGTCAGTTGCCTAAATTGGAACAGTAACCACTGAGCCTTCGGCGGGGTCAGCTGCCTAAATTGGAACACTAGGTTAGCGCTTGAATTCTAAACGGTGCGCCTCTATCCAAAAGTGATGAGAAAACGTTACTAGCTGCACAGTGAGATCCGATCCGCCACTGAGTTTTTGTTAACGGGTGATTTTTGTGAATGTAATAAATCACGCAATTTTCAACCAGAAAAGTTGAAATTTGGTGTGTAGGATTTTCAGACAAACGTAAATTTTTCTGAAAAAATCACGGTAGTAGTATGTCAATGTTTCTGCACATATAAAAGCGGCGCCCTTTGAAATCGCACGGGAAATTTCAAAAAACTTTTCACGAAAAGAAACATCTCATCAATTCGGTTCAGAAAATATATATATACTTTATGGCAGCTATCTTGAAGTGTTTTTGAGATATAAAGAAAACAATTTCGCTTTCCACATTTTTGATCAGACTAGTTATTTTTGATTTTAAGCAGCTTTTTTACACAAAACCTGAAAATTTGTCAAAAATATGCCCCCCATTTTCGGTGCCCCCATCGAGGGGGGGTTTCTTCGAGCCCCACTCCTATGAATTTTGGCCTAGAAGTAAGCCTACTACTGGAAAGACCTTCAGACGGAAAGCTTCAAAGACGGAAATCAAACGAACCTCGTGGAGCAGAGAAACAGCTGTAGGTTCCTCCGTCCAAGTGATATATACTTCATCTTGAGATCCAGTTGTATAGTGGCTTCTTGGCCCACGTGACCCGATTCCCAGGCATTAGAGTGCCAAAGCCGCCAAACGAGCACTAGACTGAAGGATTGATCCGCAACGACCTGCTGGGTTCGGGTTTGCGAGACTGGTTCCAGTCCAGAAAGCGTAATATATATCGGGCAGAGCGGATAAAGAGTATATATATAATGAACCGAAGTTTAGGCTATCGTGGAAGGACTACACCTTGGCCCATGAATCAGTAGGTCAAGAAATGTGGAAATTAAAGAAATTGTAGAAACTGTTCCACTCAGCTTCTGCTAGAAAGAAACAAAAGTATTATATATATGTATGTATGTATACGTATATATATGTCCAATACATGTGTTTGAAGGATCTCATCCCCCCAAAGAATCCGGATTTTTCAGGTTTTTTGGGCAAAACCCAGGAAAAACTCCGGTTTCCTGGCGGCCCCCAAAACTCCCCCCTGCACCTGTCTGATGTGTATAGTCCAGGGGGGGGGGGTTAAAGCAACTGTATATATATTTTTTCGAAATAAGATTTTTACTCGCTACAGACTGTAGCTAACCAGACGGTTTATATACCAGCATGTATAGAGGTCGGGAAAAAACCAACAAGCAAGTGGTGGGGAAAAAACCAACCCCCCGTTTGGGCGATGGAGACGAGCTAGCGGGCTCAAATTTGGCATGCAAGTTGGCAGGGCCCATCCCACCTACCACATGAAATTTGAGCAAAATCGGACCACTTTTGAGAATTTTTTGACATTTTGAAAATTTTGGCATTTTCGACCCCCCAAAAATTCAAAATTTGCCTATTTTTGAAGGCCTGTAGAAAATTTTCCATAGTAGTTAGATAATAACTTTTAATAGTTTCTATGAGAGCAACATGTGCTCTTTCCAAAAATGTCGGTCTCGCCTTCCTGCGACGCTTGGCAAGCTGCCAGCAGAATTTTAAAAAAATGGGAAAATAAAACCAAGGGGTGGGAAAAACCAATTTTTGCTTTTGCTGCCAAACTCCGAAAAATAGTTATTAGTTGCTCAAAAGCCATTTACATAGCAAGTTTAATGCGTTCTTTCACGTGAACAGCTCAAAATTGCATTTGGAATTGACAATTTTGTGCTAGCCGGTAAAAACCTCATTTCGGCGGATCGACTGTTTGGTACAGCTAAAGTGGTCAAAATGTACTCTGGGACAAAGAAATACGCGAGAAAACACTGAAACAACATTTATTTTATTTTATTTCATCGAATTTAAAAAGTTTTACAAATTTTTGTATTTTAACATAGAAACTGGCAAATTTTCTGAAACCATTGATTGATTTTTTCACTTATTATAAGGAATATCGCAAAAATAACTGCACATATGAAGTCAGAGAACGCCGATTTTACCTGTAAAGTTGTAATTGGGCCAAGCCGCCAAAATGTACGAAAATTGAGTTACGGAGTGCCACAGTGGTCAAAAATGGCCAAAATCGGCCAAAATGGTTCAAAATTAAAAATATCGGAAACTGCCCAATATGGGGCTCATTCGAAAGCTCTCGTTGAGTAGATAAAAAGTTGTAATAAGGCCAAGTCGTCAAAGTGTACGAAAATTGAGTTACGGGGCTTCGAAGAGGTCAAAAATGATCAAAATCGGCCAAAATGGCTCAAAATTGAAAATATCGGAAACTGCCCAATATGGGGCTCATTCGAAAGCTCTCGTTGAGTAGATAAAAAGTTGTAATAGGGCCAGCAGTGTTTTTTATTTGCTCAAACTCTTTTGCGCTCTTCTGCGCACTGCCTCTAAATTTTTTGCGCAATTCGTTAACAAAGTGCGCATAGCCGAAAATACTATAATTTAGTTTAATTACGATTACGTACATATTTGCAATTGCATGACATTTTTAGAATGTTAAGAACGACAGCTTATGTCTTACATCAAATATATACGTATACTAAAAACTGAATATATAGCCTGATTAGCGCATATATAAATCAACAAGCCATACAAGGGAATCGGAGCCCTCAGAAGCTGCCAAATTCTATAAAAATACCAAAAAGCCCACTACCCAAAGCAGAAAGTTGAAAAATAAAGGCAACAGAAAAAGTTTTTCCGGTGATAGTGTAGTGAAATACTCAAAGAATATATATATATGTTACGTACCGTATAAGATTTTGTACCGTATAATACGGTACGGCAATTTTCGTACCGTATTAAACGGTACGTACCGTATAATACGGTACAACTTTTTCTGTACCGTATTAAACGGTACGTCCCGTATTACATTGTACGGTTAGTTTTTGTACCGTATTGGCAAAGAACTGTATACTGCTGTTAATAATATTAAATAAAACAAATATTACAAATTTAGCCGTTTTGCTACTAAAATAGCGTCTCAAGATGTCGCTTCCGACAAAACTGTAATTTGCACTAAAAATTAACTTTCTTCTGTGCATAGATACTAAAACCAAACCGCTGTTGGGGACGGTTGCATTTGGAAAAAGCCCCAAGCTATAGATTTTAAAGCACCTTTTGCAAAAATTTTCGGAAATATCTGTCGTATGCTGAAATAATCATAGAATTATAAATTATTCAATTGCCACAATCTGCATGACTAAAAATATAGAAACTTTGTTTTATTTCTATGCCTCTGAACTTCTAATTCTATTAATATCTATTAAATATTCTGAACATAAAAATGCTTGAGCTCAACTTTTGAAAGTCAACGTTTTTACGCAAAAATAACAAAAATACAAATATCTAAATAAACAAATAAATATGAAGGTTTTAAAAATTTTTAATTTTATAAGTGCTTAAATTTGAATGACATTCAAATATTTTCATTTGCCATTTGTCATGTCAAATCATTTGTCTTATTTAAGGAATGAGGATGGAACTATTTCCTACATCTTCATAGCTTTTTTCCCAAAAATAGCTTCTCAAGATTTCGCTTCCTACAAAACCGTCTGAAAATATTTGAATGTCATTCAAATTTAAGCACTTACAAAATTAAAAATTTTTAAAACCTTCATATTTATTTGTTTATTTAGATATTTGTATTTTTGTTATTTTTGTGTAAAAACGTTGACTTTCAAAAGTTGAGCTCTAGCATTTTTATGTTCAGAATATTTAATAGATTAATAGAATTAGAAGTGCAGAGGCATAGAAATAATACATATGCAGACAGTCATGCAGATTGTGGCAATTGAATAATTTATAATTCTATGATTATTTTAGCATACGACAGACATTTCCGAAAATTTTTGCAAAAGGTGCTTTAAAATCTATAGCTTGGGGCTTTTTCGAAATGCAACCGTCCGCAACAGCGGTTTGGTTTTAGTATCTATGCACAGAAGAAAGTTAATTTTAAGTGCAACATACGGGTTTTGTCGGAAGCGACATCTTGAGACGCTATTTTTGTAGCAAAACGGCAAAATTTGTTTTATTTAATATTATTAACATCAGTATTCAGTTCTTTGCCAATACGGTACAAAAACTAATCGTACAATATAATACGGGACGTACAGTTTAATACGGTACAGAAAAAGTTGTACCGTATTATACGGTACGTACCGTTTAATACGGTACGAAAATTGCCGTACCGTATTATACGGTACAAAATCTCATACGGTACGTAACATATATATATATATATATATATATATATATATATATATATATATATGAGAATATGAATTTACAATGAGTTGCATACCCTAGTCATTTAGTTCGATTTCAAAGATAATATTATATACGTAGCTATGACTGCAAATTACTGCGTCTGGGGTGCCTCTAAGAAAAATTATTTTGTAAAACTGCCACCCACGAGCAAATTTTATGAACCTTTTCAGTGAATAATCTTAGTAATTTCTTTTTTCTGACTCTGGAAAAACTGCGCAAGCGTGCGCACAAGCCCAAAATTTTTTGCTTATTTCAGGAAAAAAGTGTGTCATTGCGCACTTTTTTGAGCAAATAAAAAACACAGGGGCCAAGCCGCCAAAATGTACGAAAATTGAGTTACGGAGCTTTAAAGGGGTCAAAAATGGTCAAAATCGACCAAAATGACCAAACATCTAAACAACTCTAAACATGGTCAATATGGTACTCTAATGAGAGCTCTCGATACGGACTACACGAATCAGACTATACTGGGTCACAAAGGTGTCTCTTTTGGGAGATATGGCTATATATAAACGGGAAAAGCAGCGGCAACCCATTCTCGCTACTTCGCTAGTTGCTTTTGCTGCCAAACTCCCAAAAATGGTTCTTAGTTGCTCAAACGTCGACCGTCCACATAGCAAGTTTAATGCGTTCTTTCACGTGAACAGCTCAAAATTGCATTTGGAATTGACAATTTTGTGCTAGCCGGTAAAAACCTCATTTCGGCGGATCGACTGTTTGGTACAGCTAAAGTGGTCAAAATGTACTCTGGGACAAAGAAATACGCGAGAAAACACTGAAACAACATTTATTTTAATTTATTTCATCGAATTTAAAAAGTTTTACAAATTTTTGTATTTTACCATAGAAACTGGCAAATTTTATGAAACCATTGATTGATTTTTTCACTTATTATAAGGAATATCGCAAAAATAACTGCACATATGAAGTCAGCGACGCCGATTTTACCTGGTCAAATTTTTCAAAAATTTTCCGGTTCCGCCGCTGCATATATATTTGGCAATTTTAGATAACTCTGGATTCCCACCACTTTTTGGGTTCCCCCCACCAGTGGGGGGCGTCCCACCCAGGGGCGGATCCGCCCCTGTCGCGATTCGAAGGTGGGAAAAATTAAGGAGAGAAAGAGAAAAGGGGGCAAAAAATCAAAAAATTTCGCGCCGTCGGCGCGAATTTTCTGCTTTTTAGCCGCATATTTATTGCATTTGTGAAGAAAAGGCTTGAAATGCATCCGATTTTTCGGAGAAAATTACCATTTTTGCCTAAAAATGTCAAGAATTTTAAAAAATTTGTTCAGTTCTTCAGTATAAAAGGAATTAAAGATCCGAATACCGATTTTCTAGCAAAAACAAAAAATGTCTCCAACTTCTGGGGGCGGCTCCGCCCCCAGACCCCCCGCTGGGAAAATTTTACCCCCCCCCCCGGAATCAGACTATACTGGGTCACAAAGGTGCCTCTTTTGGGAGATATTGCTATATATATATAAACGGGAAATGCAGCGGCAACCCATTCTCGCTACTTCGTTAGTTGCTTTTGCTGCCAAACTCCCAAAAATGGTTCTTAGTTGCTCAAACGTCGACCGTCCACATAGCAAGTTTAATGCGTTCTTTCACGTGAACAGCTCAAAATTGCATTTGGACCTGACAATTTTGTGCTAGCCGGTAAAAACCTCATTTCGGCGGATCGGCTGTGTCTCAGCTAAAGTGGCCAAAAAGTATAGTCAAGCGGGAAAAAAACCCACTCGCCAATGCGGGGAAAAAACCCACCCCCAGTGTGGGCTTACCGGTATGAGCTATCTAGGATTTTAATAGCCTATCTTGAAGAGCATCCAAAATAACCCTGGAGGGTGTATTATGGTAGCTCCCACTGCTTCCCTGCAAATTTTTTGGGACTTTGAAATTTTTGGAAATTTTGGTCCGACCAAGTGCCGAAATTTGGCAAACTTTGCCGGGCCACCCTGAACTACTGGAAAGACTTAGACCAAAGCGGATTGTATGTACCTGTAGGGCATCTGTTGCGCTTCATGATGATATATGTCACACTGCTCTGACCCCTCCGGTGCGACCTGGGGGTGACCTGGAGTTGGCGGGGAAAAAAACCCACGGCGGGAAAAAACCCACTTTTCAAAATTAAATTTTTTTCTAACCATTGACCGGAAAGGTCAAATCAATACATACATTTGTTTAATAGAGCCTATAGATTAAACTGGTATAGGTTTTACCTGGGTTCGTACTGTTATGGGTGGTCCAGGGGGTCTAAATCGGACACGGTGCCATTTCAAGCCAAAATTTCAATTTTGACCAAAAATGCTTATTTTTGCCTTAAAATGGGTCTAGTTTGGCTCTAAATACAAGAAAAACACGTTTTCTACACGATAGGATGCTTAAACTGCCGAAAATAAACAATTTTTAAAAATTTCCAAAATTTGCCTATGTTTATGTGTTAAAGATACAACATTTTCAAATGACCATATGACCTCAATTTTAGTACAAAAACTAATATATTTTGATGCAGTTGTACTAAAAACAACCCGCTCTTTCATTTGGAATGGTTAGAAATGCTCCTGGCAACTTGCCAAAAAATTTTTGGGGTGGGTTTTTTCCCGCATATGGGTTTTTTCCCGCATTGGGTTTTTTCCCGCCAGTTTGGGACAATTTTTCTCGCTAACGGCACACCCTAGAGAGGTGTTCTATAGCTCATTAGAAAGCTTACGACTAGGCCTAGCTACCTGTATAATCAGCATTTCGATATGTCAAACCATTAAAAAGTTCTGGCCAAAAATCTGAATAGTGGGTTTTTTTCCCGCTTGACTGTATACTCTGGGACAAAGAAATACGCGAAAAAACACTGAAACAACATTTATTTTAATTTATTTCATCGAATTTAAAAAGTTTTACAAATTTTTGTATTTTAACATAGAAACTGGCAAATTTTATGAAACCATTGATTGATTTTTTCACTTATTATAAGGAATATCGCAAAAATAACTGCACATATGAAGTCAGCGACGCCGATTTTACCTGTCGTCGCATGCATAAAATCGCTAATATGAGTTACCCTGCCGGAATATTGGGGTTGGTTTTTTCCCCATCGGCTAGTTTTCCCCCCATTGGTTTTTTACCTCGGCTAATTAACCGTTAATTACTAATTAACGACAGGACCTAGAGAGGCGATTTATATATATACCAAAATGACAGTCTAGACAGGGCTTGATAAGAAAACAATTTATATATAGCCGGATTGCTCCACGGAGTATATAGTTCTGCAGAGTCCAAAAAGTGACTACCTTGGTTTTTTCCCCGACCTCTATAGGGCTTGACCTGTATATTTCTATACCAGCAGTAAAATCAGCATTCAGTTGTATATATAGCAATGTTCACAAAAAATCACCCACCTAGACGGCTAACAACAAGCCGCAGCCCGAAAATTATTTCCATGGTAATCTGGGCTTATTCTAGTGGGGGGGTTCTTCTAACACCCTTCCCCACAAAAAAATCGCCCCCCCCCAAAAAGTGGGTGCCCCTCTTGGTACCAAATTTTCAAAAATTTTCCGGCTTCGCATATAACGGCATACTAACTAAAAAGGGTTGAATTTTACACTGGAAGTGTCAGAATTGCGATAGAACAAGTTTTAAGACCTGTGAGGGTGGGTTTATTTTCCCCTTATTTGGGTTCTTTCCCCCGCTACTTTTTGCATTATACCGCTCTAACGGTATATACAACTTAGAGAAGTGCAAATAGGCTTAAAAGAAAGTTCTAAGTACGCCAAGTACGATGGTATATAAAGTTCCCAGATAACCCTTATGCCAAAATCCGAAAATGTGGGTTCCCCCCCCATGGCTATAATAAAGCAGCACATAAGTAAAATCTAAGTGCGCCGCAGGCGAAATTTTTTAAAAATTTGTGAAATTTACTAAAATGCTGCTAAATTTTCACTCAAAATATGCATATAAACAGCTGAAAAAATTTTCTAAGGGGAGGGCGCGGAATGTCAAAGGAGGGGGCCCAAATCGCAAAGAGGGGGCCCACAGTTTCTTTTGGGGGGGCATAGTTTCCCTGAAATTTTTGGTTGGGGGGGGGGGGGGGTAAACTTCGGAAATTTGGTGGTCGACCCCCGAAATGTGATGGGGAGTACCCCCCCAAACCCCCCCCCCCAAAATTCGGACTTCAGAAAATTCAAAAAATGGCCTAAAAACGCAAAATTTTCTGAATTGTAACGTTTTTTGTCGAAGCAAGGCTTGTTTTTATCGTTTTAGGCGTTTTTACACCGTTTTAAACCAATTTTAAGCCAAAATTTGAAAAAATTTCAGAAAATATATATAAATAAATATAACCATTTTTTAGTAAAATTTAGCTAACTTTTTGGCCCCAGGGGGGGGGGGGTTCGGGGGTTAACCAAAAGTGGGGGGAGGGATAGTCCAAAAATCTGGGGGGGGGTAAAGTTGGTCGAAAATGTTGGGGAGGGGATGATACCCCCCTGGGGAAACTATGATGGGGGGCACCCCCCCAACCCCCCCCCCCAGAATTCGGACCACAGAAATTTCGAAAAAAGGCCAAAAAATGCAAAATTTTCAGTAATTTAGCCCTTTTTCATCAAAATAAGGCTTGTTCTTAACGTTTTAGGTGTTTTTGCACCGTTTTAGAGCGATTTTAGGTCAAAATGTTAGAAAAATTTTTCAAAAAATGACCATTTTTCGACCAAATTTACCAAATTTCGGGATTGGGGGATATCCCCCCGAAATTTTTGACCAAATTTACCCCCCCCCCTCAGATTTTTTGACTTATATACCCTCCCCCAACTTTTGGCTACCCCCCCCAACCATAGTTTCCCCGGGGGGGGGGGTTGGAGGGGGGTATATATCCCCCAAAATTTTCGCCCAACTTTACCCCCTCCCCCATATTCAGAATATCCCTCCCCCCACTTTTGGTTACCCCCCCCCCCGACCCCCCCCAGCACTTTTTGGGGCCAAAACGTTAGCTAAATTTTGCTAAAAAATGGTCATTTTTTGAAAATTTTTTCTCAAATGTTGGCTTAAAATCGGTTTAAAACGGTGTAAAAACGCCTAAAACGATAAAAACAAGTCTTGTTTTGACCAAAAAAGCGTTAAAATACAAAAAATTTTGCGTTTTTAGGCCACTTTTTGAATTTTCTGAGGTCCGAATTTGGGGAGGGGGGGTCGGGAGGGGGTACTCCCCATCACGTTTCGGAGGTCGACCACCAAATTTTCGAAGTTTGCCCCCCCCCAACCAAAATTTCCAAGGAAACTATGCCCCCAACGATTTTTGGACCCAAAAAGTTAGCTAAATTTGGTCGAAAAATGATCATTTTTTGAAAAATTTTTCTAACATTTTGACCTAAAATCGCTCTAAAACGGTGGAAAAACACCTAAAACGTTAAGAACAAGCCTTATTTTGATGAAAAAAGGGCTAAATTACAGAAAATTTTGCATTTTTTGGCCATTTTTCGAAATTTCTGAGGTCCGAATTCTGGGGGGGGGGGTTGGGGGGTACCCCCATCATAGTTTCCCCAGGGGGGGTATCCCTCCCAACATTTTCGACCAACTTTACCCCCCCCAGATTTTTGGACCATCCCTCCCCCACTTTTGGTTACTCCCCCCCGAACCCCCCAGCACTTTTTGGGGCCAAAAAGTTAGCTAATTTTTGCTAAAAACTGGTCATTTTTTGAAAATTTTTTCTCAACTTTTGACTTAAAATCGTTTTAAAACGGTGTAAAAACGCCTAAAACGATAAAAACAAGCCTTGTTTTGACAAAAAAGCGTTAAAGTACAGAAAATTTTGCGTTTTTAGGCCATTTTTTGAATTTTCTGAGCATAGGTGTACCTTGAGAAAACGTTGGGGGAGGGGGTAGCCGAAATTAGGGTAGGTGGGGTCAGCCGTTTTGAGGTGGGGTGGGGTCCGGAAAAATCGAATTTGGGGGGGGGGTAAAAATTTTTTGGTCAAAAATTTAGAAAAAAATTTGCAAATTTGCTAAAAAAGCGTTATTTCCAACTAAAAATGAACACTATTTCTTCATTTTTGCTCATTTGTTCGAAAAAACTTGGATTTTTTGCAAAATTTCGAATTTTTACTATATATATAATTTTGAGGCAAAATTTTCAAAATTTTGAAGGTGGGGTCTGGCACATTTGGGTGGGTGGGGTCTGGGTTTTGCCCACTTGGGGATGGGGTCTGGGATTTGGCCATTTGGGGGTGATGTTTTCCCTACGAAATTTCGAGGGTGGGGTCGGCACTTTTCCATTTGGGGGAGGGGTCCGAATTTTTGGGGGGGGGTACTCCCGATCATAGTGTCCCCAGGGGGGGGGGGGGAGCTGGGCATAGGTGTACCACCTGTTTGGGTTGGGGGGGGGGGAGTAGAAGGTCCAAATTTGGCTCGGGGGACCCCACCAAAATCCGAAATTTGGGGGAGGGGGACCCCCCCTAAACTGTACCCAAGTTTTTTTAGCTTAAAATGGTCCTTTTTCGATGTACAGTACATAAAACGTACTCAAAAGCTTCTGTCAATAGCATTCGTATGCGAAAATAGGGCTTGAAAATTGACAAATTTGTGCTAAAATATGCCTAAATTAGGCCAGATTGTGAATTATAATTGCGTATATTACCTTTTAATTGCTATAAATAACCATCTTTAGCTGTTTATAGCTGATTTACATCCATTTTTGCGAATTTTTTTCAAAAATTTTCAGAAATTGCAAAAAATTTTTCAAAAATTTTGCATTTTTTACTTGGTTTGGACCCAGTTTTAGGGGGGGAGGGGGGTTTGAGCTCGGCTTGGGGGGGGAGTAGTTGAGGCCGGGTAGGGGGGGGAGGGGGGTCTGGCCTCTCCGTGGGGGGGGGGTCTCACAGGGGGTAAAATGTAGCCTGGTTGACCTATGGAGCTGGGATCGCAAAACCCCCCTCCCTACTTTTTACCAAACCCCCACCCCCACTTTTTTCGCCAGCCACACCTATGGTATATATCATCCCCCCCCAAAATTTTCGACCAACTTTACCCCCCCCCCAGATTTTTTGACTATCCCTCCCCACACTTTTGGTTACCCCCCCCCAGCACTTTTTGGGGCCAAAAAGTTAGCTAAATTTTGCTAAAAAATGGTCATTTTTTGAAAATTTTTTCTCAAATTTTGGTTAAAATCGGTTTAAAACGGTGTGAAAAACGCCTAAAACGATAAAAACAAGCCTTGTTTTGACAAAAAAAGCGCTAAAATACAGAAAATTTTGCGTTTTTAGGCCATTTTTTGAATTTTCTGAGGTCCGAATTTTGTGGGGGGGGGGGGTTCGTCGGGGTACTCCCCATCACATTTCGGGGGTCGACCACCAAATTTTCGAAGTTTGCCCCCCAACCAAAATTTCCAGGGAAACTATATATGCTCCCGATCACATTTCGGGGGTCGAAATTTTCGAAGTTTGCCCCCCCCAACCAAAATGGCACTTATAAAGATGGGGGGGACAAAAATTTTGCCTTGGTCCCCCCTTATGTTTCGAAAAAAAATTTTGTCTCCGATTTGGATGCGAAGGTGCCCCTAGGGTAAATCGAGGTCGCTGATTTCAAAAATCGAATCGAGAGATCGATCCGATCAATCGATCGATCTGTAGAATCGATCGATCAAAATCGATAAAAAAATTTTTTGTCTCTGATTTTCGCGAAAAGTCGCCTATAGGGTAATTCGGGGGCGCTGATTCCGAATCTGCGGTTGAAATTTCGTGAAAATCGATCCTGCACCCGCACAAATCGATTTTCATCGATTTTTTCATCGTCTATAAGTCGAATTTGGCAGTTCTGATCGAAATTTCGACTGCAGATTCGGAATCAGCGCCCACGAATTACCCTATAGGCGACTTTTCACGAAAATCGGAGACAAAAAATTTTTTGATCGATGTTGATCGATCGATTCTACAGATCGACCGATTTATATATCGGATCGATCTCTCGATTCGATTTTTGAAATCAGCGACCTCGATTTACCCTAGGGGCACTTTCTCATCCAAATCGGAAACAAAAAAAATTTTCGAAACATAAGGGGGGACCAAGGCAAAATTTTTGTCCATAGAGGTCGGGGGAAAACCAAGGTATATAGTCACTTTTTGGACTCTGCAGAACTACCCAGTGGAGCAATCCGGCTATAAATTATTTTCTTATCAAGCCCTGTCTAGACTGTCATTTTGGTATATAAATCGCCTCTCTAGGACCTGTCGTTAATTAGTAATTAGGGGTAAAAAAAACCAATGGCGGGAAAAAACCAACCGATGGGAAAAAACCAACCCCAGTATTCGGTCAGGGTAACTCATATTAGCGATTTTATGCATGCGACAGGTAAAATCGGCGTCGCTGACTTCATATCTGCAGTTATTTTTGCGATATTCCTTATAATAAGTGAGAAAATCAAACATCAAAATTTGCAGCATCAACTGGCTAGGTTTCATCAAATTTGCCAGTTTCTATGTTAAAATGCAAAAATTTGTAAATCTTTTGAAATTCGATGAAATAAAATAAAATAAATGTTGTTTCAGTGTTTTTTCGCGTATTTCTTTGTCCCATAGTACTTTTTGGCCGCTTTAGCTGAGCCAAACAGCTGATCCGCCGAAATGAGGTTTTTACCGGCTAGCACAAAATTGCCAAGTCCAAATGCAATTTTGAGCTGTTCACGTGAAAGAACGCATTAAACTTGCTATGTGGATGACTTTTGAGCAACTAAGAACCATTTTTGGGAGTTTGGCAGCAAAAGCAAAAATTGGTTTTTTTCCCACCCCTTGGTTTTTTTCCCCATTTTGTAAAAATTCTGCTGGCAGCTTGCCAAGCGTCGCAGGAAGGCGAGACCGACATTTTTGGAAAGAGCACATGTTGTTCTCATAGAAACTATTAAAAGTTATTATCTAACTGCTATGGAAAATTTTTTACAGGCCTTCAAAAATAGGCAAATTTTGAATTTTTGGGGGGTCAAAAATGCCAAAATTTTCGAAATGTCACAAAATGCTCAAAAGTGGTCCGATTTAGCTCTAATTTGGTGTGGTAGGTGGGATGGGCCCTACCAACTTGCATGCAAAATTTGAGCCCGCTAGCTCATCCCCATCGCCCAAACGGGGGGTTGGTTTTTTCCCCACCACTTGCGGGTTGGTTTTTTTCCCCGACCTCTATATATATAAGTGCCACCAAAATTTCCAGGGAAACTAACCATAGGTGTAATTGGGGGGAGGTTTGGGGGGGGTGACCCCCCCAGCCATTTTTCCAAACCACCCCCAAAAATTTTTGGGGGCCCCCGGCCCCCCCCCCCACGGGGGGGGGGGGGGGGTAGTCGCGCCGAAGGCGCGAAAAATTGGCCAAAAATCGGGTATTTTTAGGGTAAATTTTACAAAATTTTTCAAAACTGTTCAAATTTTGGCTTAAAGTGTTCATTAATGCGTGAAATACACGTTTTCAGCAGTTTTATGGACTTTCTGACTCAATATTGACCTTATTTTGTAGTTAGAAACATGTTGGCAACCAAGTTTTCGAGTTTAAAACCCCTGTCTAATGTCAAAATTAGTTAATGGTTGGATGTTTTTTCGCATTAGCAATGGCTGAAAATGCGATTTTTGGCATAAAAATGGGGAGGTCTAAAAAGGGGGCCCCCGCCCCCAAATTTTGGGGGGAGGGCCCCCCCAACCCAAATCCCCGTTACACCTATGAAACTAACTACTATGCCCCCCCAACACATTTCGGAGGTCGGCCAAGATTTACCCCCCCCCAGACCATAGGTGTACCAGGCTATAGTTTGCCCCCTGTGAGTTCTTCCTGTGTATGGGACAGACCCCCCCCCCCATACACAGGAAGAACTTTTATGGGTAAAATCGTTGTAAATTGCTGCGCAAGGTACAACGATTTTACCATGATTTTACCACGGAATTTTAATGAAATTTTAATATTTTTTATGGATTTACAATGTTTATATATATCCGTTTTTACCATGAAATTTTAACAAATTTATAACGGCTTTTCCTCGGTTTTTATACGTATTTACAATATTTTTACTACGTTGTAAAATTGTGGTTAATCCGTTGTAAAATCGTTGTAAATTAAATTGGACCAGTTTACAATGGTTTTACAATTTTTACAACGAATTTACAACGTTTTTACACCGAATTTACAACGTCCCGTAATCGTAGGCTAGCTAATTTGAATGGTTTTCTCAATATCTACCAAAACTTAACAAAAGAATATATATAAAATCTAATTTGGACTCAATATTTGGTGCCTTCGCGAAGACCGTTAATGTTTAGCGAAGTTTAAAGGAATTTCGCTAAAATCGCGAAAAGCTGTCGAACTTCGCTAAACTTTAACGAACTTCGCGAAGGCACCAATTTTAAAATTTTTATCCAATTTTTGGTAGATGTGGAGAAAATCCTCAAATTAGCTATCAGACGATTTCGCGAAGTTCGCTAACCTAGATCGGATTTTAATAGTATCTTAAGGTAGTGCTTGCATTATAGGGATTTTTGATGTAAAATTTGAACAGATTGTTCAATTTTGAAGAAATACTAAGTGAGTCTGCTCTGGCTGGCGGGCAATCTTTTGACAAAATTTCGGCACCTATATAGAAACCCATGATGGGATAGTTGCCTTCATGGCTTAAAAACTCGAAATATTATTTAAGCTTCACGTGATAAATTTGAATGCTAGCGTGAAAGAGCTTCAAAAAGATGCGCATATCTCTTTTCTACGTGGTTTCTATCAAAAGTTACAGGCGGTTGAAGATATGACAAAGTTACGTTTACCTTTCCCATCCAGCAAAGCATTGTAAAAACCAATCGTTCGGAAATGAATTCTACAAGGCTTGTCATGATTTTTCTGTGCTGGATCTGCTTATTATGTTATGAAATACGCTATGCGACTTATGAAAAGCATAATATTTAAGTAAAACTGAAGTGACTGTTTTCATCTTGATTTTCTCATAAATGCTGCAACCAAACAAGCTCAAATTTTGCATGCACCTTTATTGGAAGGGTACGCAGGGGCAAATTTTTTGGTTTTTGTTTAAGGCGTATATTCCGTGAGATATTGACTTCCAAATTTTTCGAATACTCATAAAATACTCAAAACTGCGTAAATCGAAAAACCGAACAAAATTGCCCTGTGTAAGGTTTATTCACATGTTTGCGCAAAATTTGGGCTAATTTCATTCAGCCGTTAATGAGTAACACAGATTTGAAAATTTCAGCTTATCCCTATAGTGTAAGACGCAAGCCAAGCATTAGATTGTTCAAATTCAGTATATTGCGAACAGTTAACACCAGCTACCATTGCTGAAATTTTGAAATAGGTTCGTTGGAAAATAAACTCAGGAGAACCGTTCCTGGGAATGCAAGCGCCCCTATTTTTGACGGCGCCGGTATTTTTGACTCATACGGCTTTAATACTTTGTGTAAATAGCTGAAACTTTCCAAATAACCTATTTCCGTGCTCTTTAACAATTTGGGACCAATCCCGCATTTTTAGGTGAATAGATAAAAAATTTTTGGTTTTTGCCACTATTCTCTCAGTAAGTAGGCGATACACCGGATTGGTTGTTATGGCTGGAAAGAGGACACCAAAATGAACATTTTTGCTTTTACAACCTTTGAGCCATCTCCAGTGATTAAGTCAGTATAAGCAAAAAACGATTTTTGGGGTCAAAAAATGGCCATTTTCGAGGAAATCAGTTTTTTTAAAATTACTGCCAAATCTTATAGATAATTTTGGTCCAATTATACCCAATCGATACACAGTCCAATTGTACATCTTATCAATGCTTATTAGCTAGAGTTCATTGCTTTAAGCTGGAGATTTGGTCGAAAAACCATTTTGGCAAAAAAGCGATTATTTTGTTTTAAACATCGATTTCTCAAAACTACAAAAACGGATTCCGGAGTTTTTTGGCAGAGTGGAAATTTGCACTTGCGCTTAGGGACGTTTTTCTTGGTTTTGGGTAAAGCTTACCGAGTAGCAAGAAAACTCAATGCGATGTTGCGAAATTTCGTGTTACCGTGCATTTGGTGGATTTTCTCGACTATTAAGACCTGCTGTGCCAAATCCAAAAAACGTCCCTCGGCCTTTATGTCCTTCATATCATGGCACAAACAGAACATTTGGCCGATTCTACAGTTTTGAGAAATCCATGTTAAAAAATTTTTAGTCTTGTATTCAGCCTGCCAGATGTCAGTATGTCAGAAAATTTTCGCAATTTTTTGCTAATTTTGCTAGTTCCGTAAGCCCATGTGAATGTCCTGGTTATAAGCTTTAAAACGATGTATAAAACTCTTCCCAAATCCCAAAATTGCGAAAGTTATAGTGTTTAAAAAAATCACCACAAAAGCACTGCACAAAAGGATACCAGCACCTTAAGGTGGTGATTCCATTTGGGCCCATATTACTGGTTAACGGTTCAAATCAAGACGAAATTTGGTGACACTTTCCAAGATAAGTTCCTTTAGCATTCTAACACCCTCCGTGCAATCCCAGTTCAAAACTTCGACGTCTCCTTTCAGGGCCGTTTTTGCCAATTTTTGACACTTGAACAGTAGCTGCATACTATAATTTTATTCATTCTAAAGTTCTTGTTTTCTTGTTAAGCTCTACAGTTTTGCTTTTTGAAGCACCTTTCTAGCTTTTCTCTGTAGTGAGATATAGCTGATTTTCTTATTTTGGAGTTGAAAGCTTGTCATTTTTGCAGAAATCAAATTATCCGCCATTTCTTGAGCTACGCAAGCCGTAAAATTAAACTAAGGGTGTCAATTGGAAGGTCGCATCGAGGCCGATTATTCGTGCTATTGTAATCTTCTAAATGCTATGTTGCGCTGCTATCATAAAATGTACATACTTTTTGCAAAAACATGACCAAATCTCTTCCATTTACTATGGTTGCCACTTACTGGACGTGTTTTACACAAAAATACCCAGGGACCCTTTTTTAGTTGCCCTGATTGCTGCTTTCTAGCTAAAGTTGTCGCTTGCCAAAGTTGGGAAAAGTAGGCAAAATCCAAGATTTTACATTTTAACTGATTTCTTTATAGCGAAGAGCGGTTTCATAATAATTAGAAAGAGGTCCCCAGCTATTTGATAGTGGAATCGAATGATGTAGCCGACCCCTCACGAAAAATTTACTTTAGTCTGCAAAAAATTTGGAAAGTTAAATAACTTCGAAAATGCGTAAATAATTCCCGTTCCCGAGAACTAAAATTTAAGGTTCACTGTATTCATTAGAAAGAGAAAATGTTAAGCTCCATTTCGACATAGAAATGGCTTCTTAAATCCATGGAATGAATGAGTAATAAGGGTAAGTAATAAGGGTTCAAAGTTGATGTCTCCAAAAGAAATCACCACCTTAAAGAGCGTCTAAAACTAACCTGGAAGGTGTATAATTGTAGCTCCCGCAGCTTCTCAGCAAATTTTTTAAGGCTTTGAAAATTTTGAAATTCTTGGATCCTCAAATGGAGGTCAGACAGGGTCAACTTTGGTGTATCACCCTGAACTACTGGAAAGACCTAGCCCAAAATGGATCACAGTCTCACAACGGATATGTCTTGAACTTCACGACGACATATACTGTTTGGCTCTAGTGCCTGTGGTGCGACCTGGGGGTAACCTTCATTCGGCGGGAAAAGAAAACCCAATCTTCAATATAGGGCATTTTTCAAACCGTTAGCAAAGGTCAAATTAACACTTAAATTAGTTTAATGGGGCCTCTAGATGAAATTGGTATATTTACGCCTTACCTGACATCATTCCGTTATGAGAATCCCAGATGATCAAAATCTGGTAGGTGCCATTTCAAGCCAAATTTGTAAATTTTACCAATTTTGTTTATTTGTATCTTAAAATCGGTCTAGTTTGGCTCAAAATTCAGTAAAGGCCTGTTTTCTACATGATAGCATGTTTAAACCGCAGAAAAGAAGCAAATCTAACAATTTAGCTATTGTTGCTTTCATTTTTGCAACCAAAAATTTTCTACTTATATAGCTCTTTAAAATCCTTTTCTCCAATGTTTTAACTCTTCTTCCACAAAAGAAAGAGCAGGTTTTTGAGAGATTAATATGTTTGATAAAACGTCCCTCCCTCCCAATTTGCCACAAATTCCTTGTTTTGTTCTATGTGGGGATGCCCGTATACTACGCCAGTTTTGTTACTCGACCCAGTCTGAACGAAGTAGGGCCGCTAGGTTCTGCTTTCTCCTGATTTGCGCAGAGTAGGTCATTTTGCGCAGAGGGGCAAAGTTGCGTTTCGGGCGTCGGGTTTATCTCTATTTCGGATCCCTTTCTCCCTCCCACCTGCTTATATACGGTCAAAATATACCGCGGGGTATTGGCTTGCGTGTATGGGTTGCTGCATGTGAACGAACGTGTGAATGGTCAATAGGCCCCACAGGGCGTGATGGTAGCATGAATGTGATCTGGTAGTTTGGGGGGGCACTGTACTCATTTTTGTAGTCTCTGAGTAATCCTCCTGTCTCCTCCCTATTTCTAAAATGTGCATCCGAGACTGGCTTGAGACTAGGCTCGACCGCGAAGCTTAGGTGGACCACTTCCCAACTTTCTCCGCCATAGGGCGCTCGTGTTCGTAGCTGGGTAGTCAGCCGTACCTGAGTTCCCCTATGAAGCTGGCCTGTTATGTGGCCCAAAACTCAGGGTGTGTAAGTGGCTATTTTCCCCCTCACCCCTATATGTTAATCTCTCAACAAGCAGAAGGCTTTATTAAATTAGATGCATAATTTCCCTTGTTTGCGTCCCTATAAGAGCTTCTTTTTCTAGTTTCGTTACTTGTTTTGTATTTCTGTATAGTTGACTATACATGGCAACTGCGATTTTTCCCCTTCAAAAATTATATTCTTCTTTAGAAATTTCCTTGGCAGTCGCGGGGCTCGTGCAATAAGCACCGGGGAGATGTAGTATAGGCAGTAGCGGTAGACGCTACTAGCTCTCCCTCAATTTCCTTTCATGAAATATTTCGTGATTCTACCCTTTAAAACTCCCAAAATTCCTATATTCCCTTTAAAAACTTCTTAATAAAGTTATTTATTCAGTTACTGGAGTGTCTGGTATTTGTAATGTGTTTTTGGATGCGACAACATACATTTTATAGTGCGATGCTATCTTCGTGGTTAACTTTCACGAAAATATCAAAATTATCCATTTTCTAAAATAACCGTAAAGATAACGCTACATGGAAATGTTTTTATAATTGACCATCGGACATTGAATTGACCTATATAAATCCCTATTTTTCCCCCTTGGTGCCACACCACAGATGCTTTCACGAGGAGGGGTAACCCCAGAACAATTTTGCTCAGGGTCCACGGTCTGGCGTTAGTAGTAATAGTCAGCACAATTGGGCACAGTT
>JASAND010022557.1:0-81159 GCA_030248195.1 Trissonchulus latispiculum | reverse complement strand
CGTTTTAGCTCATATTATGGGGTGCTCTCCGAGCTACCCCATGATATATATATATATAGTATCAATTTTGGGTCCATTTTGATCATTTTAGCTATCGAACGCATATATCTCTTGATGACTCTTAATCACTTATGTGTGGTAAAACTTAAAATTAGTTTTTTAAATTTAACTGAAATTCTTGAGTTTGCACTAGGAATACAAGAAATTTCTCTGACTTCTCATTTTCCCGATTTTTCTCTATGTTGCACGATTTTCTCTGATATTCCCGATCCCGGCTTTTTTCGGTCACATGCATCCTGCAATAATTGGAGCTCCCCCTGTCCAGGGCGGCTATGAGCACCAGATTCCAAGCTGTCAAACGTTAAGTTTCATCGGTCAACTAGTTTACATAAATGCAAAAACAAACTGCTAAAATTCGTTTTTTCTTTTGAACCGTTAGCGGGAAGTCAACCAGATAACCCGGGTTGGGCGAGACCGAGACTTCACCGAGACCGAGACCAGGGTACTGGGACCGAGACGGAGACTAGCAATTTTAAGCTTAAACTTAATTTATTCCAGTTTTTTAGGCTTAGGAACAGTATTAGGGGCTTTAACACGTAAACATACAGTTTCCGCACCTCGTCAGTTAATTTTCTTTACATAAATTTAAAATTTTCGCTGAAATTTGATATTTTCAAAAATGTTTGGTCTCGGTCCGAGAGCGAGACCGAGACCGAGACTGGCCAAGTCTCGGCTTTTGGGCGAGACCGAGACCGAGACTCCCAACCCTGCAGATAACCAGACAAACACACACTGAGCAAACATGTAGTTTACAAAAATATTAGAATTTCAACATTAACTTGAAAATCAAAGCAAAACTGGTCTGAGCATCAATTCAATTGCTGGAAAACCAAAAATCAAATCTATCGAATTTTCAGACCCTAAAAATCGCATCAAATCAAATCTGATCAAATTTTTAAGACAGAAAATTTGTCAAATCAAATCAAAACCAAAAAGGCTGCATCAAAACATCGGTACTTCGTATATGTGCGTCTTGCGGTCGCACGTAATGATGCATTATGACTTTTTTACATGCCAATTTTCTTTCTCATTTTTAGTTTTCTCTTATTCTTCATCCTGATAAAAATCCTGACGATTCTGAAAGAGCTCAGAAAGCCTTTGATAGTAAGTACATGCAAACTTTTCGTAAGCTGTCACGTTTGTGTGCAGGTATTGTTTCGTCAACTAGTTTTGTAAGCTGCTGCGTCTTACGTTTTCCGCCTAAATTCGAACAGAGTTTCTTGTGCCGTGACGGCCGAGTGGTTAATCCTTTCGACTTAGGATCTGGCAAGAGACTGAGCCATATCGGTCCACCTTGGGCTCTAGCCAACCCAGCTAGACTTAACTGGTCGGTAAATGGGTGCCACCTAAAGTAGCAGGAGTGTCTGGGGCCGCTCCCTCTTCCACGGATGCAGTCATCATTTAAGGTGACACTCCTGGTTCTATGGCTGAGAATCCTGGGGATAAGCACCAGCACCCCATTTCCTGTGGCAGGACGGAAATGCCTAAAGGGGCAAACCTTTAAATGTTAATGGTAAAGGCTTACCTTGCCTACTTGTTATAAAAGGAACCTTTTAACTGTTTTTTGCTTGCTGGTAATATGTATTATTTGCATAATACAGACCTTTGTCTCTTGTCATGTATTTACATCAAATTAACTGTGGTAGGATAACCAAAGTGTGTGTCAGTTGTTAACAGGGCTTACAAGACCATTGAAGATTCAGACGCCTATGCTCGAGTTAAGGATACTCTAGATGAAGCTAAAGGTCGGTTGGATGCCAGTATTCGAGAGAGAAAGAAGCAGCTAAAAAAGCAAGGAAAAGAACCTGTTGTCGAAGAGGACGAGTCCGAAAAGGTGCTAATAAAGTAGTTAATGATAGGTCCTATGCTCAAATTGACATTACATCCTCTTAACCTGTTCCTTGTATGGCTTGTACTTAAATACAGTTCGAGGTTCGAATCCCCGGAACCACAAGGCTTTCAGAAACCCCCTTGGGACTAAGCACATATCGGTTCGCCGTGAGCTCCAGCCAACACAGCTGTCTATCCTTCACTGGTCGCTAAATGGGTACCTCTGCGCAGGCCCGCACCCAGGATTTTGAAAAGGGGGGGTCCAAGGTAAAACGCAACGGGGTCCTAGGGGCGGAGCCCCCAGAAGTTGAAGAATTTTTGCATTTTTGCCCAAAAACAGTACATTGGACGTTTATTTCTTGTAAAAAGTGAATTATCGCGCCGAAGGCGCGAAAATTTTTAAAAAAATAGCTGTTTTTGCCATAAAAATAGCAAAAATTTTTCATTTTGTCATCCCAAAAGGGGGGTCTAGACCCCTTGAACCTCCCCCCTGGGTGCGGCCTTGCCTCTGCGGTAGGAAGGTAACAGGAGTCTGTGTTCTGGTGTATACAAGCCTGATGAAAGGCTGCCCCCTTCCACAGATGTAGTAAACATTTGAGTTGTCACCCCTGGCTTCGGGCTGAGACTCTGGAGATAAGCACTGGCAGCCTATAACCTTCTGTAGGATGGAGTTCTCTTCAGGGGTAAATTTACCTTTTTGTTACAAGATTTTCAGTATTAAGATTTTGCACCTTCGGGTGATGATTATCACATACATAGTGATGTCTAATGCAGCAAACAACAACAAGTATGTAGTAGGTTTGTTTGCTAATTTCCTCTCATTGTCACTTAACAAATACCTCGGTCCGAAAAAGGATAGAACCAGTGGGCGCGCATTTTGTCCTATCCTGTTTCATCCGACTGCTTTTCGGGGCAGGCGTTTTGCATCGTGTTAACGATTAGTTGGTGTTTTGTATCCTTCACAAATAGGCTTGTGAGTTCACGTTTACTTAGTTTTTCGTTTTCTTGTACATAATTACTGTGTTTTAGTATGAGCGAGCACTGCACATAATGCGTGTGAAATGCTTTGCCGAAAGAGAAAGAAAGCGAAAGATGCTGGAGGACCGTGACCAAGAGGAGCGGTAATGTGTAGCGTTTTGGTTATACTTCTTTCTTGTAACAAGAGTGCATAACTAAGCTTCTTATCGTTGGAACATGATCTGCACGATAATTTCTGACCCCACATTGTCTACTACCTACATAGCAACAGTGCATAATAACTAAGAGTATGACAAGCGTCAAGCTCTTAGTTATTAGGCTTGGGGACATGATATGCACGATATTGGCTGACCCCCCCCCACAAATTAGACCCATCACTTCAAAGAAATTCGCACGCTATGCCTACGTTCTAAAGCTCGAAAACACAACTAGTCAGTTGGTTGAATGTGCGTCTGTTGCGAGCTTCGGCAATTTCTTTGAAGTGATGGGTCTAATTTGTGGGGGGGGTCAGCCGTTATCGTGCAGATCATGTCCCCAAGCCTAATAGCTAAGAGCTTGACGCTTGTCATACTCTTAGTTATTATGGACTCTTGTACCTAGTAATTCCCCGAGACTGAATTACACAATTGTGTACGCTCCCTTGCTTGTATGTTTACGTATTGAAGCTCGAAACGGCTGGCTGATACAACGTTTTGAGGTTCAACACGTAAAGTTTACAAGTTAGACTGTGTGTACAGAATTATGCAGTCTGTACTCCGTTGTGGGGGAGGTAATTAGGTGCCCAATTTCGGCGTTATTGGGCAGATCATGGTCCAAGCCTGAGTGTGACGCTTGCCACATAATAACACAGTTATTGTGTACTGTTGCCTACAATATTAACATTTTTCTATTGACAGAGATACACTTACCGCTCTTGCCTTTTCCAAAAACGTTGTTGTCCCCCGTTGAGACCAAAACGTGATCTTTCTTTCTCTCAATTTCAAGTACTCAAAGGCTTTAGCGATCGAGGTGTTTACGTACATGTGTACATTTTGTTTTATTTAAGGGGGGGGGGCTACGAACGGGTTGGCACAACATCGTCGGAGAGAGCTACTTTTGCCCCCAACGTTAGCCAACATATCAAAGTAAAAAAGTTTAGGGTGGGCAATATATATCTCACGTACACTGTTTTTGCCAGGACGCCGAAGTACAAATTTTGGGGCGAAAAAATGGAATTTTTCAAAAAGGTTTTTTCAGCTCTTGTGAATTAACGGTTTGACCAGTTCTGAAACTTTCAGCCATAAATGTTAACTGTTACTAGTGCTAAATATTAAAAGTATTCAGGCTTTCGAGCGTCGCTTCCTTCTTCAGCTATAACAGCTCAAAGTTTGAAATTTGGCGAAAAGTTGCGATGTGACCGTGCGCCGTTTTCGATTTAATAAAATTGAAAGCCCATAGCCTACCCCAGCTTTTTAGCAAATATTAGGCTCTAATAGGGGCAAACTATCTGTAGGTTTCGAGGACTTTGGCTTTCTGGTTAGTGTGCTAGCAAACTTTTTGTTAAGAAATAACCCTTATTTTTAGGCCTGAAAAGCTATCTAAGCGCAATAAAAATGGGGTCAAAAAATTTTTTGTCTCCGATTTCGCCGAAAATATGGTTATAGGGGTTATTTGACCTGCTGAATCCGAATATGAAATCCGTTTGTCGATATGACGCTTCCTTCGTTCAGTATGCGCTTACAACTGTCTTAGAGCTTTTTGGAGCGATAGCATCCAAACTTCGTGAAATCAATCTAGCGTTTGTAAACACTGAAGCGAGGTTTAGTGACCTAGCTTTCTGCATATCTTGGTACACTCACTGGCCTGTAATGCGCAAAGTTTCAGCCGATTCTGCCACAGTAATTTGGAGTAATTGACTCACATCTTCGAAATGGCACCAAATAACAGCGACACTATCGATAATGTAATCTAGCACTGCGAACGCAGGGATTAACGAAATCACGTCATTTTTACAGAAGTTAAGACAGATACTTGGAGTATTAATTCGCGCGAAGTTGGGTTCATTTGGTAAACCACAGCTCATTAGACCTCCACCCGTATAGACCTACAACACCCAATTTTTCGCACTTTTATTATATTGCACAGAAAATAATACAATGGTCTAGAGATTATTTTACACTATATCAAAGCACTATATGTCAGAACTATTTTTGGACAATTTGGGTACCGTACCTTGCGTATTTACTATGAGGCGAGGCGAAGTTTGTGTACGTATCATGTCGAGCTTTGCATCAACAACACCAACTTCTGATGGTTCCACAGGACGCTCCGCTTCATGGAATTCTTTCAAACTTTAAACTATTTTACACTAAACCTAATACTATTATGTGGCAAAAGACTAGCTACCTTGTCCAACATCGAACTTTTAGTGAAATTCATAGCCCCCCCCCTTAACCTACTTTGCATATTTTCTGAAGCGATCGAGGTGTTTACGTACATTTGTACATTTTGTTTTATTTTACGTGCATTTGTATATTTTATGAAGCAATATTATGTAAGCTTTTTGCATTGCGCTTTAGAAAATTATTTTAGTAGTTACTTTTTTTAGGAAAAGAATGCGTGAAGCAGAAATTGAAGAAGAAGAAAAGGCGAAAGCTGAAAAAGAATGGCAGAAAAACTATGAGGTGAGGCACAGCCTGAGCCTTTATTTGTGTTATCCTTATCCTTTCATTTCCTTTAATCCCTTTTTACCTATATTTATATAAATCTGAATGTTGTTTTGTTGTTAAAGCCCCCCCTAGCGTTTTATAATAAAGTGTATTTAGTGGTCATCTGTAGGGTTGTGTTGTTAAGAAATTTCTCGGGCCACCCAACCTCCTCTGGACGGCGTTCGGGCGTGGCTTGCCCGCCACGCTCCCAGCCCGAAGCCCGAAGCCCGAGGCCCTTTTCACGGCCCGAGCTCGCAGCTCGATTCACGGCACGAGGAGCCCGAACGGCGCGAGTGGGTGACCCGAGTACAGCCCGACAGCTGCGGAGAAACCCAAGAATGGCTCAAATCCCAGTGCGAGCAGTTATATTAGTATGATTTATCGGTAGACCCAACAGGGTAGTTTTTAGGGTTTTTTTCGGGGGAGGGAAGATATTTAACAATAATGAACGAAAAATTGGTATTTTTGGCATATTTTACTTGTAGAAAGGCAAAAAGTTCTCTAAAATGCCAGGATTTAAGCTTAAAATAGACATTTTTACAAAAACATCTCCGGCGAAGCCGGAAAAGTTTTGAAAATTTGCTTATTTTGGCAAAAATGAGCCCCCAAAAAATCCCGGGGGGAAGCAGAAATCCCGGGAGGGGTTGATTTCGGGGGGGTCAATTTTGGGGGTGCCCCCACGACAAAAATACCCTGGACCTAAAACGAACTTTCATTGATCGATTAGCTGTAACTTCAAGTGTTACATCGTCTATTGTTAGAAGCTTTTCATTTCATAATTTTCAGATAATAACCGCCCGCACCGCAGGTGCTATAAAGTTTTTATCTTGTAGGTTGTAAGGTTTTTCGTTAAGTTTTTAATCGTCCAAAAGGAATCTAAATTAATCGTTGGAAAACACTCGTACAGCTTGTGTTTAGCTGCTTTACACACAATTGACCACTGACTAAACAGTGTAGAGTTGTCAAAACTTTACTGTTAGCTTCCTTTTACCAAACCAGAGTTTGTCTACAGGCAAGCCAAAGTAAGCAACTAGTTCATTTTAAATTTTACAAATGTTTGTATGAAGACTTGTCGCTAACGGCTAACTAAACAATGACTTTTGCTGATAGAGAAAACTTGTATAAAGTTGTTTTGCATCATTCAAATAGCGTTTGGATTGCGGATTTTTGTGCTAAACTTGTGTACATATGTTTTGCTTCAAAATAGCTTCTGATATGTTAAGCACTGAAGAATTCAACGGTGTGCCCCAGCGAAAAAATCACTATTTTTCAGCAAAGACAAACTGCTCCAATAGCCAGGAAAAACAGGGCCCGAGTTGGGCCGGGCTCAAAGGAAAACCCAGACCTGGCGTTTTATTAAAACTCTGGCCGGGTCGACCCGAGCCCGAAGCCCTCATCACGGCACTGACACAACCTGGGCTTATTCTAGGCAATTTTACTTGAGGGGCGAAACTTTTTCTAATAACTAACATAGCGCTATTTTTATAGTAATCGCCAAAAAAGTTCATTTGTAATGCAAAAATAGCGCTTAAATAGATAAAAATCGACTAAAAATCTCCGGCAAAGCCGGAAAATTTTTGAAAATTGGGCATTCTCAGCGATTTTTTCAGGGCAAAAGTTGGTACCAAAAGGAGCACCCACTTTATTGGGGGGGGGAGGGTGTTTATGGGGGGCCCCCACTAGAATAAGCCCAGACAACCCTAGTCATCTGTGGCTGGAAGGGGGCAGTGCCCTCAGAATTCGCCCGTTTACAGAGGAATGTCCCCTCCAGCGGCCATATAAAGGTGCCGCGATAAACTTCCTGCATCCGCTGGAGACTTTCGACATTGCTTGTTTCTGTGGAGAGAGCTCGTGAAGAAAAAATCTAACAGGAGGGAAGAAAGTGAACTCGAAGTTAGTGTTGTAGTGTTTTCGCAGTGTTTTATGAGTTGATTTAATTTTATAATATGTTGCTCCAATGTTTTAGGAATCGAGGGAACAAAGAATTTCGAGCTGGAAAAATTTTCAGAATAAAAGTTCTAAGAAGGCAAAGAAAGGGACAGTTAAAATGCCTAAGCCAAAGGCAGAACAGCGACCTCCAAAATAAGCACCGTGCGGACGTGTGGACGTGTTTGTATATCGTGTTAATAAATTAAAAATGTCTTGTTTGTTACCACTAAGAGTCTATAATAGAAAGGAAGAGGCAAAGAAGACTCTGAGCTCTTCGTAATGTATTAGGCCTGTTGCTTAAACATTAAGATCGAAGTCCCGGGGAGGGGTTCTCAGCGTGTAAACATACAATTTGAAATGCGTTTTCGACCAATTAAATACTATAACTTCGGCTTCGCCGGAGATGTTAAAAGATTGGCTGAACCGAACTATAGTGCGCCCAAAAAATAGGAGTACAAACATTGACCGTTTATAGCAGATTAATTTTGGAGTAAATCCCAGCAATGTATATACATATTTTTAGAATCGTCAGGAACTCGACATTTCGAAAATCCGGAATTCCGGGTTTGGTTTACGGAAAATCTAATTCAGTTTTTGCCGAATATCGAAATTTTGTTTCCACGACAGAATAGAGCTGGTTCAACTGAATATTTTTGTTCTTACAAGCGTTTCTCAAAAATGCACCCAATTTCCGGAATTCCGGTGTCACGGTGCAAAACTTCCCCCCGTGCAAATCTTCCCCCCGGAAGATTTGCACCGGTGCAATTCTTCCCCCCGGAAGTTTTGCACCGGCGCAAATCTTCCCCCGGGGGGAAGATTTGCACCGGCACAATTTTATTGTTGTTAACAATAATAAATAAGTGAAACCGAGGTTCTTAGCTAAGCTCTGGCTTATAATTTCGAAATAGTAAAGTGCAGCTCAAATGAGTTAAGCTTGTTAAAACAACGAGATGATGCTTCTTCAGACTTTAGTGTTCCCATTTCAGGGCAAACAAATTTTTTTGACTGGCGTAGTAGGACAACAAAAACCGGAATAGTTATTACAATTCACAGGTTTCGCAATAAATAAATTAATTGATTAAAATTGTCCAGCGTTTTGCAATGTCTTGTAACTCCATGACTAAAAGCTTCCTCTTTAGTGTTATTTGCGAATTTACTTTTATTTATGTGTCTGAGCTATTCATTTCAATCAATCAATGCATCAACTAAAATTCAAACTCATAACTTGGATTTATTCTTTTTACTCTTTACTTCAGAATCCAATTACGCTAACCTGTCAACTTTTGAAAAAGCCCTTGGATATCCAAAATTTGGATCAGCCTCAAAACAAGGAAATAGACGAAACCCAAAAACGGAACTAGCTAACTTTAGATTCTACCCAGTAAGCTTGAAATATTAATAGTTTAAGAAATTTGAAAAATGTTTGGAAGGACTAAAATTGAACTTTATTCCCCAAACGCCCCAATTAAACTTAATCCCCCAAAATTGGAAGAAGTCTAAAAATTTAAAGTCAAGGTTTTTCCACTGGCATTGTAACTTCAGCTGGAATATGTTACAACTTACAGCTATACAATATTATCATAGCCTTAAACAAGCAATATATATTTTGTGCAAAAGGTGTGTTACCGTTGGGCGAACATTTTAGTAAACTGTAAGCCTGCTGCGCAGCCAATAATTGTTTATAACTGGCTTTCCTGTTTATTAACAGAAACTATACGTGCAAAACATTGTGTATTTTTTATAAGATGTTTGAACAAATTACCAATGTACCGATAAATGATGGAAAATATATAATTTGCCTAGCTATTTCTTCATCTATTTTATGCTTTGAAGAATGTTCGCTGAGCCGTTAATAAAAAAATTTGATGAGTCGTCAGAATACAGAATATGGAACTGTCAGATTTCCGAAGCAATTTACTTTCACATATGCGTAATCACATTGATTAGAAGTAGAAACTTTGGAAATTAGAAATTCACATGCAAAGGATGACGGACCTATCTTAAAGCACTGCATACACGCTTTTATGGCGAAACCTATCGTTTTCAAGCAAAATGCGTGTTGAGGGCATGGGTCGAGCAAACATAAGACCTGCTGCGCTGAGGCGCAGCAGGAAAAATCTGAAAATTCAAAAAATTAATATTGTAAACAATCTTAGGTTTTAATCTGTATATGCATTTTCTGAATCTTAACTTATTAGTTATTATTAATTTAACAACTTAAATATTTGGTGAGAATGCGTTTGTGCACACTTTCAATCAATCTTTCAAAAACTTCAAAAATTTAAAAAAATCAAATATTTAATCTTCAGGCGGCGGACAAACGGGATTTAAAAGGTTTTGTCACCAGTCAAATATTGGTTCCAAGAGGTGTCAGGAACATTGAATACGAGTATGAGATTAATTTTCCACACAGTTTTTTGTTAACTCAGCATTATGCTAAGTTTACAACTTTAGCCTACAGTATCCTATCCTGAATTGAAAAACAAATTTCAGAGGCGTGTTCGGCATCCCTGAAAGCACCTAGAATAAAATGGTTTAACAAAATCAATAGCCAAATCGTTTTTTGTTGAGCTTGAAATTTTAAATCTGCTTAAATCTGTTTAAAATTATCTTTCATTATTAAAACAAACTTCTTTCAACCAGCAACAACGTGATTTGCTAAACCAAACACGTATGTGAATTTTATGAACATAGTTGTACTCAATTGAACTTTATCCTAAAGAGGTAAGGAGGGATAACGTTCGATTGATCCTAACCAGGTTTCGGCCACTGAACGCTAAAAATTTCAAAAGCAAGATACTGGTTATTTCGATTTACTTACTGTGTTTCTTGAATTTGAGGAATTCCATTCAATGATTCGACGCAATTTGACATTAGTTGTATTACAATTTAATTTTATGAAGTAAAATTATAAAAACAACAGGTTTGAAGACGAGTGACGTTGATTCAACTATTGGTCCCCGTTTGGGGGGGGTCGCCAACAGCCAATCAGATTCAGCCAATTTCAGCCTGACTTGGCGTCCCCCCCCCAACGGGGGCCCCCTTCTGCCTAACCCCCCCCACCCGGGGACCCCTTTTGCATACCCCCCCCCCCCCCACCAAACGGGGACCCCTTTTGCATACCCCCCCACCAAACGGGGACCCCTTTTGCATACCCCCCACCAAACGGGGAGGGGGTATGCTTGTCGACCCCCCCCCACCAAACGGGGGAACATTCGCGTATTGTGGTCGGAGCACCGTTACGCAATGCCAAGAAGAGAAGCCCTCTAGTGGCTTACTCTTCTTCTAATATATAGTGCAATTATACACTCTTGGTAGAATTGTTTGAGTCATTTTTAAATAGCACCCAAAACTTTCGGATCATGTGTTGCTAACTTCACAGTTGTTCTGAACGTTGGTGCAAATCTTCCCCCGGGGGAAGAGTTGCACCGGTGCAAAACTTCCGGGGGGAAGATTTGCACGGGGGAAGATTTGCACCGTGACACCGGGTTTTCAAAATCCCAGAATTTTAATATTTTTTCAATACCAAGATGGGTATCATTCAAAAGCTCTTAACGAGTTGAACAACTTTTATAATAGAATGAACTCTTGAAAATTCATTCAATTCCCGGAATTCGCAAAAACAGGAATTTCCGGGTTCTAAAAATTTTTTACAATGGCCCACAATATGGGTATCCTTTGAAACTCTTGATGAACTGATTAACTTTTGTAATAGAACAAATATCTGAAAATGCATCAAATTTCCGGAATTTAGGAAAATGTGCTAGCTATATAGCTAGTAGAGTTGTTGGCCAGCCGAGGAAAATCCGGGCGGCCGGCCGGCCCACTATGCTGACAATCCGGCCGGCTGGCCGCCGGCCAACAACCGGCCGGCCGGCCGGGTCAGAAGCAGCCGGCCGGCCGGTCTTCAGAAAAAGGACATTACTTGACTTTATCTGTTATACATAACCAGGAGTAACTGTATGCATCAATTAATGCTAAATATTTTGCAAAATACACGAAAAATAGGGCAAAACTGGTACCGGCCGGCCTTTTTTGACCGGCCGGCCGGCCGGTTCTGGCCGGCCGGCCGGGTTCACAAGCTCGGCCGGCCGGCCGAGTCAAAAAACCGGCCGGGCAACAACACTAATAGCTAGTGTAAAGATATGTATGAGTTGCCTCAGTAAAAGAATGAATTTAATTAAAGAAGAGTTGCTAGATTCGTGAGTGTGTGCATGTCAACCTCGCCTAACTCGCCTACTCCCTAAACGACTACGAACGCGCCGGTGTCGTGAAATATTTGGTCCCCCCAAATATTTGTTCCCCCCTATAAGCTGAAATATTTGTTCCCCCTCAACATTCTTTCCCCCCTCGGAGCGATAGGCTGAATTGTTCCTCTATTTGTTCCCCTTGACAATTGTCCCCCTATAGGCTGAAATTGTTCCCCCTGAATAATTGCTTCATTGAAATATTTAGCCCCCCTAAATTCAGTTAGTGGCATTTTTTCGAGGATAAGTTCTAAACTCTATCAAGCTAGTGAGATGAAATCGATAAATAAAAGTTTTGAACATCGATTTCTCAAAACTAAGAATCGGTAAACATTTCTTCTTGCGGCATGAATGAGACATGTGGGCCGAGGGTCATTTTTGGATTTGGCTCAATAAGTCCGACTACTTCCTTCAGTCAGAATCGTATTAGTCAGAATTTCATTAGTCAAAATTTCGTTAGTTAGAATTTAATTATATAGTCAGAATTTAAATTTTGAAATAATATAAGTTGAACTTTCATTTACCAGAATTTCATAAGTCGGAATTTCATTAGTCAGAATTTAAATAGTCAGAATTTTATTTTCTTAATTTCTTCAAAGTTTTGCACGTTGCTGCACAATCTTAGGGCTTTTTCCGATAAAGTAGGATAGAGTAGAGCTAAAATTAACTCTTTTGTAGGTTTTAACACTTCCCAAAAAGACCCTTGATGATTTGCGCCATACCAAGAGTGCATAATCCAACAGTTATTACGTGCTCATGGCCATTCTTATTATTTTAGGATTTGAACGAAACAGCCTATCGTCATTTCCTGTCTGTAAGATTAGGTAGGTGTAGGGGAAACCAACCAAGTTGTTGCGGAACCCTTTTGAAAAGAGAATTTTGCTCGTAGCTGGTGGTACCTAGAGCCAGTCGACTGGAGGCCATTTTACAGAATTATCATCAAGATCAGCCATTTTGTTAGACTTTGCGCCAGGAAGAAAATTGCTTGTTTGCAAAATTCTGACAAACAAAATTCTGACTAATGAAATTCTGACTAATGAAAGTTTGAAAAGTTAGATTCTGACTAATGAAATTCTGACAAATGAAGATAAATCAACAAGACCCAATACTCCACAAAATCCGGCAAATGTGCGATGACTTGAAATTTCGCAATTTTATGTTCAGTTTTCTCACAACTGGAGATGTTTTAGCTCAAACCGAGAAAAATGTCCCCCCGCAATAGTGCGAATTTTTATTCTGCCAAAAATCACACGAATCCATTGGGTAGGTTCTGAGAAATCGATGTTCAAAATAAAATAATAATAATAATAATAATAATAATAATAATAATAATAATAATAATAATAATAATAATAATAATAATAAAATAATAATAAAATAATAAGGAGCGAACTTCAGCGAATAGGCATTAATAAAATGAGCAATTAGACGTGTATCGATTGAGTATAAATAAGCCAAAATTGTCTGTAAGATTTGGCAGATATTTTGAAAAATCTAATTTCTTCGAAAATCGCCGTTTTTTGACCCCAAAAATAGTTTTTGGTTTATGGCTTTGGCCTTAATCACTAGATAGCTCAAGGTTTGTAAAAGCAAAAATGTTCACTTTGGTACCCTCTTTTCAGCCATAGCAATCAATCAGGTGTATCGACTGCGTACTGAGAGATAATAGCAGAAATAAAAAATTTCTTATCTTTGCACCTAAAATTGCGGGACTGGTCGCAGAATGCTAAAGAGCACTAAAACAATTATAGATTTCTAGTTATTATCAGAGTTCTATCACATTCTTCAACCTCTGAAAGATGTTTGAAAATAGACGGTTTTTTGCATCTCTGTTTGTTAGCAGTTTTGTTCGATGTTTTGTTCGCATTATCAAAAAAGTCCACCACTACATAGTTATTCTCTGAGCTTTGTTCATATATATCTTGAAGAATTATTCAGAATTGTATTTGTTATTATCAGTGATGCGATCGATGTTTTATTTAGCTTAAAATAAAAAAGATTGGTATTGAATAGGGAGGTTACCTCGCACGTCACCTCATAAATAACCTTCGCAAGAATCGCTGAGCATGCGGTTCCAATTTTTGTTTGACAGACATGTCTCGTCATGAGATCCAATTCTGATATTAGTTCGCCATTCTCATCAACTGAATTTAGGGGGGCCAAATATTTCAATGCAGCAATTATTCAGGGGAGAACAAATATTTCAGCCTATAGGGGGACCAAATATTTCAAGGGGAACAAATATTTTGAGGAACAAATATTTCAGCCTATCGCTCCGAGGGGGAACGAATATTTAGGGGGAACAAATATTTCAGCTTATAGGGGGAACAAATATTTGGGGGGACCAAATATTTCACGACACCGGCAATCAATTTTAGTACCGTGAGTTTACCGTTCGAGCAAATTATAAATTTGACAAAATAAGAGAAAAACAGAATTTACAGTTCAAATGACATAAAAATTCCAATAAACTAATGAACAACAAGAAACAGAAAAATGAAACACAAACCCAAAATTCCAAAGAGAAGAAAGGGGGGTCAGCCCCCAGAGACTCCCAAAAATAACCGGCCGGGACCACTTACTAGAAAATCCAACAATATCCGACCGTACTTCACCACACCACAAGACTGACTAGAATTTGCGCTCAATTTTTGTTGGCGGAATAATTAGCTAAGGAACCAAGGTTCCTACACGAGAGTACGATTTACGTTTTACGTTAAATGAAAATCAAGGAGAATATCGGAAAATACTTCACACTAGTGTTAGATTAGGTTTCGTGAATCTCTGGAATTTGGTGTAGTTTCAGATATTGGTTCTATTACAAAAGTTATTCAGCTCATCAAGAGCTTTCTAATGATGCCCATATTGTGGGGTATTAGTGAAAATTTTTAAAATATATACGAAAATTCCGGAAAATGATTGCATTTTCAAGAGCTCATTCTATTATAAAAATTGTTCAGCTTGTAAAGGTGGTGATTCCTTTTGGAGACATCAACTTTGCACCCTTATTATTCATTCATTCATTGGAGTTTAAGAAGCCATTTTTATATCAAACTGGAGCTTAACATGTCCCGCTTTCAGATGAATGCAGTGAATCTAACATTATTTGTCGGATATTACTTTACTGCATTTTTGAAGAATTTAATTTTCCAGATTTTTTGTAGAATAAAGTAAATTTTTTCGTGTGGCGTCGGCCACATCATTCGATTCCACTATCAAATAGCTGGGGACCCTTTTTAATGATTATGAAACTGCTCTTCGTTATAAAGAATTTAACTAAAATGTATGCGCAACCTGGATTTTGCCTACTTTTCCCAACTTTGGCAAGCGAACCACTTTAGCTAGAAAGCAGAAATCGGGGCAACTAAAAAGGGTCCCTGGGTATTTTTGTGTAAAACACTTCCAGTAAGTGCTCTCTAACTTGTATAGTAAATGCTCCACATCCACAATCGCTGGAAAAATTGGTCATGTTTTTGCAAAAACTACATTTTTATGATAGCAGCGTACGGGATACCATTTTGAAGATTAGAAAGCCACGAATAATCGGCCTCGACGAGACCTTCAAATTGACACCCTTAGTTTAATTTTACGATCTGCGTAGCTCAAAAAAAGGCGGATTATTTGATTTCTGCAAAAATGACAAGTTTTCAACGCCAAGATAAGAAACTCAGCCATAACTCAGCGTAGGAAAAAGCTAGAAAGGTGCTTCAAAAAGCAAAAATGCAGAGCTCAACAAGATCTATCGAGTGAATATAATTATAGCTATGCAGCTACTGTGTAATTGTCAAAAATTGGCAAAACCGTCCTGAACGGAGATGTCGAAGTTTTGAAGCGGGATTGCGCGGAGGATATTAGAATGCTAAAAGAACTTATTTTGGAAGGTTTCATCAAATTTCATCTTGATTTGAACCGTCAACCAACAATATGTGCCTAAAGGAATCACCACCTTAAGAGCTTTGGAATGATACCGTTCTTGTCGGTATTGGAAAAAATCTAAAATTGGGATTTTGAAAAAACGGAATTCCAGAAATTGGGTGCATTTTCTTGAAAAGGCTTGAAGAGCAAAAATATGCAGTATGGACCAAGTCTATTCGATAGTGGAAACAAAATTTCGATAGCGATTAGTGGCGTAGCCAGAAAAAAATTTCGGGGGGGAACATCCAAAATTTTTTAACATTTACCCAGGTTTTTCAAAATTGTTCTTCGCTTGTTTCAGACTTTTTACGGATAACACAAACTAAGGTTATGACAACTGAGCTTTCTAAATTTTTGGAGGTCCAATGCATATATACATGGACATAAAGACAGCAGCTACACGGGGCGGAGCCCCCCAGAAGCTGGAGAATTTTTGAAAAATGTAATAAAAGTCATAATGAAAACATTTAAAAAGATTATATAGACATTCAAATCGCATATATAAATAAGGATAGTGCTATTTCAAATTCCCGTAAAATTCGCTTTCTGAAATGTCTTTCTGTTTTCTCATTTTTAGACAACAATTTCTACAAACTTGTTAGATTATAAGTGCAAAAGGTTAGATCTTTAGATAACATAGGCGGGGGTCTGGGGGCGGCAGCCCGCAGTCAAAAGACAGACCTTTTTAGAATATGGCATAATTGAAACCTATTTTTAGAGCACATTTTGCTAAAATTTTGGATAATTTAACCGTGTAATTTGATGTGTAAATTAGATTTTTCTGAGTCGGTTAATAAAATTCGCGCCTACAGCGCGAAAATTTTACCCCTCATGGAAAATTTCCCGGGGGGCAAATGAGTTTCGGGGGGGAAGGAATTCCCCCACCGGCCCCCCTGCCTACGCCCCTGAATTAGCGATAAAATTCGGCGAATGACTAAAAATTTTAGATTCTCCTTAAATAAACTCGGAATTCCGGATTTTCGAAATATCGGGTTCCAGAGGATTCCAAAAATATTCCACTGTTGGGCTTTACTCCAAAGGCTAATCTGCTATAAACGGTCAAAGTTTGTACACACCTTTTTTGGTCGTATTAAGGTCTGACCGAAAAATCTTGGAACCAAACTGTGAACGCCTATCCTGAGTTAACCTTTAAAGTTAGTCCATACAAAGTATATATTTTTAGAATCCTCAGAAGGAGGAGACTCCATTAAGCCCATCATATCCGGTTACCGCATACTAAACCGATAAAAATGCTTCAGATTCGGAAAGAAAATGCTATTTCATTTCTCTAGAATCCATGTCCGGTAACGGGATGTCTATATCTCAAACACTGTACAGGAAGATGGATTGGTCGTACTGTTTCGCTGATTGAATTTTTGGATTCCTCGTTTGGAAATTAGTTTGTATACAAAATTTTGTCCGGTTTGGACCAGAAGTGCGTCATCTATGGTCGTATCGGTTCGAAAAAAAAACAGGAAAAAATGGTTTTTCCGATCTGGTGCTCGGAATCGCGGATAAAAAAGTTCATTTTTGGCACAATGAAAGTTTGGGGGCTACTTTCATTTTACCGGTGTCAAAGCAATATCCGGTCTACTTACGGTTGTGAGCTTTGAAATTTGATATTTTATGGGTTATTATATCAGCATCCGGTTTGTCCGGAATTCCAATTATTTCATTAAAATGTTATTTCGTCAATACCTAACAAGCCTCAACCTCAATTTACTTCATATCTGCTGTAATTTTTGAATGATAGCGTTTTAAAAAGAGGCTGATTTTGTTTGTTTTGTCTAATTGTTAAATCGGAAGTCAGATTTGATCCCTTACGCTTAGCTTTGTCACATGCAATATAACCTATTTTTGAACCATTTTTAAAATGCTGTCCTTCGCAAATTACTGCAGATATGAAGTAAATTGAGGTTGGAGCTTGTTAGGGATAGACGAAATAACATTTTAATGAAATAATTTTACTTCAGTACCAACCGGATACTGAGTTACTAGCCTATGAAGTTTCAAATTTTAAAGCTCAGAATCGGAAATGGACCGGATATTTCATTGCTATGACATCGGTAAAAACACGGTAAATTCTCAAACATTCATTTTGCCAAAACTAACATTTTTATCCGCGATTCCGAGCACCGGATCGGAAAAACCATTTTTCCCGGATTTTTCGAACCGGATACGACCATAGATGATGCAATTTTGGTCCAGACCGGACAAAATTTCGTATAAATTTTCATCCCAGGAATACAAAAATTCAATCAGCGAAACCGTACTACCAACCAACCCATCTTGCTGTACAGTTTTTGTGATCTAGACATCCGGTTGCCGGACATGGACCGGATGTGACCAGATTTTCAGAAATTTTTTGGGCCAAGGACCATTATACTAGAGTATGAATTAATTAGCATCTCCTTTCCGAATCTGAAGCGTTTTTATCGATTTAGTATCCGCTAACAGCTGCAACTGAAAAACTAAAGTTAGTTATCAAAAACAAACTACTTTTTCACCAATTTTCATGTCCCGTTTCTGATTTCTTCTTTCAGAAAGTTATATCTTTCTGAAACAAATTGTGCTCGTGGCCGGTATGCGTATAGTGTCAAAACAGGCGCTTACGGCGAAGATTACAACAGCAGTTGTAAAGCTTTAAGCTGCCGAATCTAACATAATCAATCACAACATTTTGCAGAAACAGGATTAATGTTATATCATTAATGTGTTTCTTTCAAAATTATCATAAATTCTTATTTGCAGATGCAATTTAAAATATGAAGTTACCATTTTCTGGACTTTTTTAAGTTAGTGCTTTCGGCCAGAACGTCTTTCCTAGGCAAATTGTTTGCGGAAGTTTGCCATCACAGTTTGTAACCGTCCCGAAAATATTTTGGCTCTTAATCCACGGCTTCAGATCGGTGATAGAACACACATGATAAGCTTTATAGGTCGCATGCACTACTAACTTAGAATGTTTAATATTTTATATGTCGTCACATATTTGTATAGTCCATTTTTCGAAGTATTTTCAAAAAATTTTGCCCTCTCTAATCTAACAAAAATGAATTATGATTCGCACTTTCATTCTCCACCAGTAGTACTGATAGTGTGAGACTTTATCTTTAAGCTTTGACATGAATTCCAGTTTAGATTTTTAGTAAAGAGCAAATCTTAATTGAAGCAAATGCAACGTAAACAAATCCCCAAAAATATTAGTGTGAATCGGTACTGAATCTCTAATTCAATGCTGAACTTGCATCAAGGCGAGACTGTTTTTAATTGCTACCTGAAACTCAAAATGTAGTCGCTGTTTTTTAATCGTCGACAGAAACTAAGGGCCTTTTCAAGAAAGGGTAGAATAGAGTTAAAATTAACTCGATCCTTTTCATGAAAGCTAAAGGAGGGAAATCCCAGCCGGAGTGAGTTAAAACGAGTTAAAACAGTTATTTTTAACTCTACTCTGCTCTACCCTTTCCTGAAAAGGCCCTAGGAATGCAATTAAACAGTGTAAAATTTCATAAGCTGTTCATAATTGCAGCATTTCGGAATTGTTAAGCCTTCTTAACATTAACTGATCTGCATTAATTTAGTTAATTGCCCACGAGGGTCTTTCCTTGGAGGGTCTTTCCCATTATCCTCCCCATAGCTTCGTAGAAGTACTGAAGATGCACAATTTGACGGATAGAGTTGAAATTTGGTAGGGGTAGGTTTTCGGACCACCTGATTTCAAAAATTCAAAAATTTTAAAATTTAAAAAAATTTTAAATCTTAAAATTTTAGTTTGGTAAGGGGGAACCAAGAGAAACCGAAAAATTTTTGTCTTCGATTTTACTGAAAAGATGTATATAGGTGTTTTCGGGGTCGTAGAACACGAATCTGAAATCCGTTTTTCGATCCAGCTTTTCGTTAGCTCAGGCTAAGCTTACATCTTAAGCTTTAAACTTTAGCTTATATTAGGCTAACAAAAAGCTGGATCGAAAAACGGATTTCAGATTCGTGTTCTACGACCCTGAAAACACCTATATATATATATACATCTTTTCAGCAAAATCGAAGACAAAATTTTTCGTTTCCTCATGGTCCCCCCTTACCAAACTAAAATTTTAAAATTAAAAATTTTTTTAAATTTTAAAATTTTTTGCATTTTTGAAATCAGCAGGTCCGAAAACCTACCCGTACCAAATTTCAACTCAATCCGTCAAATTGTGCATCTTCAGTACTTCTACGAATCTATGGGGGATAATGGGAAAGACCCCGATTGGATAACAGAAACTTTGATTTAAAAAATCAAATGCAAATAAGAGGATCTAATCTAAATGGATCTTTTGCGCTTTCCCCCCCCCAGCCCTAACTTTTGATTTTTTTGACCAATAACTTTGAAATTTGGTGTGGGTGCATACTGGAGGCTGCTGAATTCAAAAATTCAAAAATTTTAAAATTTTAAAAAAATTTTAAAAAATTTTAAATTTTTGTTTGGTAAGGGGGAACCAAGGGGAACCAAAAAATTATTTTAAAAAATTTTGCTGAAAACTTGCATACAGGGGTTTTCTGGGGCGCTGAGCACGAATCTGAAATCCGTTTTTCGATTCAGCTTTTCGTTAGTCCAGGATAAGCTTACATCTTAAGCTTCCAACTTCATTTCAACTTCATTTTTTAATTCAGCAGCCTCCAGTATGCACCCACACCAAATTTCAAAGTTATTGGTCAAAAAAATCAAAAGTTAGGGCTGGGGGGGAAAGCGCAAAAGATCCATCTAAATTCCGTTAACCCTCTTCTTCCCAAGACTTATCGAAGAAAGCGGCTGAAACTGACCAGTTTTGCATTTTTGGCTGCCGTTTTTTACTGAGAGCACCTACAGAGCTGGGATTGCCACCAATTGATAGAGAATTGATTCCTCTTTATTTATGATTGCATATTGAAGGGTCCCCGATGCACCCAGAAAAAGTTAGGAACCGTCAATTTCGGGTGAAATTAGTATATAGAAGGGGTTTTTCGAGCCGCACTCCCGGGAGGGAAAATCAGGAGTAAATTTTCAGTTCCTATTCTTGGTTTATAGTTACAATTTCATCTTTCCCGTTTTAGATTAACACCCTTCCTATGATTCTATATTCTTCACTCCCCCAGATACTTTTTTCTACCTTCTAACTCCAAGGGTTTATATAATATAGTTGCAGCATCATCCAATCAAGTTTCATAAAATTTTCATATTGTGTAATCTTTGACCACCTATAACTTTCCAACCTATCATCCGATTCTAGTGAGCTAACATGTAGTGAACTCTTCGAACCTATTACCACACAACAAATCCTAATACACTTCCATAATTTTAACTCATCATGTTCCGAACATTGTTTAACCGTCCCTCTGCGTTCTTCCCTCGGGGCTTGGTACCCAGCGTCGGCCCATTACCGGACTCCTACCTACCTACCAACCTGCCTAATCTACGTATATACACTACCTATCCTACCTACCTAATCTATGTACAGTACCTATATACAGTAAGTAACTATTTAATCTAATCCTAACCGCACCTAGTCCGGCGCATGCAATATTTTTGAATTTTTTCATTTTATCTTTTTATGATTTTATTTTTGTATTTATCTAGCGCATAGTGTACCCAGTCAATCTATATACAAAAAAGCAAACACCAAACAAGCAAAAAGCATACTGGTAACACCAAGAGTTTATAATAGGAAGAGTGGGACACTCAGCCCTTCCTAATGTTTTAAGCTTGCAATATGCTCGAAACATTAAGGCCAAAATCTCGGGGGGGGGCTTCTTAGCGTGTAAACATAGCACGCTGACATTTTTCAAAAACTGCCGTTTTCGGTAAATTAAATACTATAACTTGAGCTAGGAAAGTCGTACAACGATAATTTTTATATCATTACGTTGCGTAGAATGTGATCTTTTTAACGATATAAAAATTATGTAGTTCGGTTCTGGCTATCTCTTACAAATCCGGCAATAAAACATCCTTTCCACGGAAATTTTAGGAATTTCATCATTTCTTCAAAATGTGTTACGTTGTTGCCAGATTTGTAGGAGATAGCCAGAATAATAGATATAATATAATATAGATATAATTTTTATATCATTAAAACGATCACATTCTACGCAACATAATGATATAAAAATTATCGCTGTACGGCTTTCCTAGCTCAAGTTATAGTATTTAATTTACCGAAAATGCCCGTTTTTGAAAAATGTCAGCGTGCTATGTTTACACGCTAAGAAGCCCCCCGAGATTTTGGCATTAATGTTTCGAGCATATTGCAAGCTTAAAACATTAGGAAGGGCTGAGTGTCCCACTCTTCCTATTATAAACTCTTGGTAACACCAACAACGACCCATTTTGTGGTAGGCCTCTGCTGTCGGGCCCACTCCAGAACATCCGTTCTGTCAAACTCTAGATTAAGCTCATCCAAGTCTTCCCCATTACCAATAAATTTAGGTTCCTCTAGATAGTGGTTGTTATTAAGGATTGGCTAAACCAGCGATAGTCTTGGCAGTTTTTCCTGTCAACTAGCCATCAAGAAAACTATTTTGTCGACTGTTGTTGATGGGTTTTCATGCACGGTGACTTTGAATCTGTCCCAGATGTTCTGCCAGTTGAGAGTGTTACCGTCGAACTTACGAAAGTTCAATTTCCGAAATTTTGTCGCAGTTGCGGATCCTGGCAATCGTTGTGATTGGCGTAAAGCATCAACCATTGGTTGGTTGGCTTCCTTCATTGTTTGTCTATCGGCTTTCGCTCTGACATTATCCCGTTCCAATGTTGATTGACCTGCAAGTGAAATTTAGTTCTATCAAATTTGCATCCACCGGAGAAAGCAGTTTAGCATCATGGTCGGATCGTGGTTCAGTGGCAGCCAAATCCTTTTGACTGGTCCACTGATAAGCGAGATACGGTTATGACGGTTAACTAATGCAGATTTGGTTTCTCCAGTTCTTTCTCCCAGAGTTAAATCTTTACTAATACGAACAGTTTTGTAAGGTAAGAATATATATTAATCAGGATTTATGGAGATAAGCAATCTTTCTCATGATTGCAAATGTATATACATAACCCAAACACAATATTCAAAGTTAGATAGTTCGAACGAAACGACAAGTTCTGTGACTTACCCTTTTCAGATTTCCGGGGTCGACCACCAAATATCCAGAATCCCCACCAAAATTTCTGGTATTAATGGAAACTATTATGGGTTCCTCTCCTCGGTAGCCAAAAGGTGGAAGAGGAATCTCCCGCCAAGATTTTCGGTGAAACTATGGGTCCCCCGGTAACCAAAGCGTGGGGCAGGGAAGATCACAGATTTTGGGAACCCCCACCCCCTCTCCGGTGAAGATTATGGACCTCACTTATGGACCTGGATACCCTCACCCCATAGTTTCACCGGAAAGTTTGGTTGAGGTTGTGGGGACTTTTGGAAATTTGCTGATCCCCCAAGTGTGATGGAAGTGCATATGTCGTAGCGAAAATACAAACTTGAAAACGCAAATTCGTGTTTTCGCTAATGAAATCACAAATGGTTCTCACACTAAGGCTCCAACTAATTGTCAGTGTAGTAAAGTGCACGTAAACATGCATATATGGAAATGTTTTCTGTGTACATTTCGCATATGGGCTATGTATTTCACTGTAATCTATGTACCTTCTCATTGTAGTACTGTACCAATCGTAATACTTTGCTTTCGTATAGAACACTTATCACTACTACTACTACTACTATTACGCCGTACCTACTACTATGTTGAAAATGTTAACCAACATAGTAGTAGTAGTAGTGACAAGTGTTCTATTATACGAAAATTCTAGTTCAATTAATATAATTCATAGTTCTATACGAAAGTAAATATTAGGACTGGTACAGTAGTACAATGAGAAGGTACATAGATTACAGTGAAATACATTGCACATATGCGAAATGTACACAGAGAACGTTTCCATATATTCATGTTTACGTGCACTTACTACACTGACAATTAGTTGGAGCCTAGTGTGAGAACCATTTGTGATTTCATTAGCGAAAACACGAATTTGCGTTTTCGTTGGCGAAATTTGCAAATACGCCAAGTTTGTGTTTTCGCTGCGGCATATGTCCCCTCCGAACCCCCACAAATTTGGACCTCAAATTATCCGGTTACATGAACCTAATTCCCAATGGTGAAAATCGCATATCCACTTTGTGCCTCATGACTGAAGCTTATGCTTAGGTTGAGGCTTAGTCTCAGACTTAGTCTGAGGCTTAGGTTTAGAGCCGCCTAAAGATGAAAAAAGGTCGCCGACCAAAATTTTCAAAAGTAGATAATTTTGGTATCAGGGAGTCGTATCGTCGTCTTGAGTCCGAAAATATCCAAATTATTGCATAAAACTGCGTTTAGGTCCACCTCCCCCCAGGTCCACTTGATCACAGAAACTGGACCGAAAACGCAAAATTTTCTGTGTTTTAACGCTTTTTTCATTAAAGGAAGGCTTGGTTTTGTTTTACACGGTGTTAATGCGATTTTAAGTCAAAATCTGAGAAAATTGTTTTAGAATGGCCATTTTGGCAAAATTAGCTAACTTTTTGGCTCTGGGGTGGGGTTGGGGAAGCCAAAACTGGGGGGAGGAGCTGCTCCGCTTGTTCCACTTTCAAAAATATTGTTACACGGTTCTATAGCGTTCCAGTCTTACATTGCATTACTAGTTGCATAACAAGTTTGCATTGACGCATTCGATTTCATTTGCAGAACACACTTTTCCTAGAAGAATACGCACACTTTCTTAGAAAAAACACAATTTTTGTTAAGAAAACATTGAAACGAACACTCATAATTATAACACAAACAGCTTTAATCGATGCACATACTGCAGGAGGTTTAGTAAAAGTGATTACCTCGGCTGATTGTACTAATAGAATCTTTTTCAAACTCAAGCTCCGGAACAAAACTAACTCAAGTGAACATATATCGTTACTTTTTTTAAGTCTATTCAATGTTACCCACTTTTTGAATACGCTACAATTTCCTCCCCATCTAAAAATCAGCAGGCCGGCTCAAATAAATTCAACATACAACAAACAAAAAAGGACACAAAACAACGACAAAATACATTACACAGAGGATATACCAATTAAACAGCATAAATGGAGTATATATTTATTGAATAACAATTTGATACAACACTGAGCCAGAGAACTCAAAAACCGAAATATCGAAAGAATTTTTAATTAAATTATTATTATTATTATTAATTAAGAATTATTAAAAAACGATTGGAAGCGGGATTAAAACAAAGTTTAAACAATATGCGGTGCGCGAGGCAACAAAACGCTTGCGACCAGTAGACACTATTTTTCCAAAGAAATTTTTGTAGTTGCCTTAAATATATATCACTTTTTTGAACACTTTGTAGCAGACCCAGCTCTACCGAAATTAGTGAAAATGTGATGAAGCCAGGACGCCTCAGCGAAAATTGTCACTAATTTCAGGAGCAGCTAGCATTCCAAGTTTACATCACGCCACAGCAAATCGTTAGGTACAGTGGCTACTAGCATTTCGGCGGACAGCAAGAAGTTAGAGGATAGAAGAAAGGAGAAGCATTGGATCCAAAGACTACAGAGGAAAACTGTCCACTCAAAATAACTAATCGCCCGAATGCACGTTGTTTCTGTGCACAATTTGAGTCTCACCTGTCACGGGATCAACCAGCTCATAGTTTACCGCCGATGCCTGTTTTCTGACCAATACTGGAGAACCCCAACGAGGCTTAACTTACTGCTTACGCTGAAAATTTCTTATGCGTACCCGGTCACCAACATTGAAGATTTGTGGACCAGGCCTGTCTGGGTTTCCCCGTTGACGAGTCTGGGACGCCCTAATGTTTGTCAAAGTCTTTCGACGGGCCACTGCTAAGGAAGCTCGAAGACGTTCGCAGTCATCAGCTTGGCCTTCCCTGCCAACAGATTCGTCAACAACTAAATCTAGAGGCAAACGCGGCAAGCGCCCATACAATAGCTGCAACGGTGACAACCTGGTAGACTCCTGAACACTGCTGTTGTAGGCGAACACCGTGAACGGTAACATCAAGAGTGCATAATTGCACTATATATAAGAAGAAGAGTAAGCCACTAGAGGGCTTCTCTTCTTGGCATTGCGTAACGGTGCTCCGACCACGATACGCGAATGTTTCCCCGTTTGGTGGGGGGTAGCTCTCTTCGACAAAGCATACCCCCCTACGTTTGGTGGGGGGGTAGAAAAAAAGGGGGCCCCCGTTTGGGGGGGGTCGCCAACAGCCAATCAGATTCATCCAATCTTAGCCTGACTTGGCGACCCCCCCCAAAACGGGGACCCCATTCTGCCTACCCCCCCCCCCACCAAACGGGGAGGGGGTATGCTTGTCGATCCCCCCACCAAACGGGGGAACATTCGCGTATTGTGGTCGGAGCACCGTTACGCAATGCCAAGAAGAGAAGCCCTCTAGTGGCTTACTCTTCTTCTATAATATAAAGGAATAAATTATGGACTCTTGGTAACATTTTGTCCCAGCTTTTTCTACTATTAGGGTTGTTAATTTACATGTAAAAAAGTAATTACTTTTTTACACCTGTTTTTAACAGTGTAAAAGGTGTAAAAAAAAGTGTAATAAAGTGTTAAAAAGTGTAAAAAATATGTAAAAAATGTTTCAGCCCTAATTTCATTTTTTGTATACCGTATTAATAATTGAAGGATCATTCGATGGTCAGAAAGTATGACATTTATGCGTTTACTATATATATGCCACATCCACTAAAGCTATTAACTGGTCGTCTTTTATTTTAAGTTGACCAAAATTTTGTAATTGCTAGCAATCCTCCATCCTGCTGGTTCAGAATCTGTTCAGGTTTCTTTTTTACATTAAAGTGACGGTAGATTTAGCAAAAGAAGAATATCGAAAGTATGTTGCCTGTCGCAAATTTAAAATGTTATACAATGGTGGCTTGTCATTTGGATTATTTGACATCAGGGAAATCAGGAAATCAACAGCATTTTCATTTGAAATACTGATTGTGTTGGGTTTAGAAAAAGTTTTTACAATATACGCCTGGTACTTACAGGTTTCAAAAATTTATAAATTTTGGCTTGAAATTTTTGATTTTCAAATACTATTCCATTAACGTATGTAAAAACTAAATCCCGCTAAATTTCTCCGACTGGGATGTCCAGTTAATGATTCCACCTTGCAGAATTCTTTATTTTCAATGGAAGAAAACAATAACCTGAGCAAGCTATCTGGAGAAGAAATGAGAACTATGCACGAGAAACCATTTGTAATGGAAAAAGCTAAATGGAACATGGAACTGAGCTGGAGAGGAACATGGATGGAGATGGAACATGGAGCTAAATGGAACATGGAGATGGAACATGGAGCTAAATGGAACAACAAAAGGACAGAAAAATCTCAGTTTGTTATGAATAGTGATTCTTGATCGAATTATTGGATGCCTTGATTATGAGTGATGTGCCTGTGAGAGTTTAATGTGACTTACGAAACGTCCAAGCAATTGTATGAAGATATTTGTCATGTAACTACCAGAGTTGCCAGTCAGTGTGAAACACTCAGAAATTCACAATTAGGGACATAGGTTCTAGTATAGGATTAAAACAGTTTGAAATTATCAAAGAGAATGGATACAAAGGACGATATTGCGAAATAACTAACTAGTCATTTAACAAGAGATTTCGAGTTTAAAACGTTTTACATTACCTATAAGCGCAAATATTGGAAGATGGGTTAATAACAGGCCATAATTCGTTCATTAGTAGCATAGGATAATGTTAATTGGTGTTCATAAGTGTTAGTTAGGCATACATTGCGTTAATTAGGTAGTAATTAATTAATTTTTGAGATTTTTGGTGAAAATATAAGTTGCGCTTATCTGAAAGGCAATTCGTTTCTGATTCCGAAAATCCAAACCCGGTCTTTTAACCACCAATATTACGAAAGTTATAAGCAAAAGAAGTTTTGGTTCATTATGTTTTAATTTCGTAATATTGGCCTTGCGTGACCTTACGAAAGGACGTAACAGTTGCGTGTGGTTACGCCCATTCATGTTTTCATTCATTTCACTGAGCCTCTGTTGGCTCTCCCCCAGCAAAGATTTGCCTCGCAGAGAAGGACTTAGTACACACCTTTAGGTACGTTCGGAGGGAGCCTAACTCCCTCCCAAATAAATAAAACAAAATGAAATCAGTTTGTCTTAGGTAGTTAGGCACGTAGAACAATAATATTTAGTTTTTATTTTATGCAAAATTACGTAGTTTCTTGTATGCACATTTTTTGCGCAACAATTGCCCTCTTGACTCGTTTGCTGGAAACAAGGGGTTCCAGTGAGGGAGAGCAATTGTCGCTAGGATTAACGGGCGGCTTCTCTTGTCTTCGGCTGAAAGGTCACGCCCAAAAGGAAAGAAAGGGGCTTGGAAACAAGGAAGCGCCTGAAAAATAACAAACATAAAAATTATTCAATGTTACAGCCAAATTAGCACTTAATATTTGGTTTTCCATAATCGGCCCCGAGAGGCCTGTATTTTGTACAATTTTGTTTTTCAATTCATGAAAATTAGGTTTTTAAGCAGGGAATTTCCCCTTTGGTTACCTTTATGTGTTAACCAGAAAATCTGCAAAGTTTCCCAAAATTCAGCTTGGAAAATTCATCAAAAAGGGGTCAGTTGGAGGGTCATAATTCCTTTTCCTCGTTAATCTCCTCTCCAACGGACCAGCTGCCTCGCCAGCCCGCGACGGGCACACACTTTAAGATAGGGAGCTTTCAGAAAATTCTGGAAGCTCCTCCGAAAATCAAAGGAAATCCGACTGAGGGCAAACACCAGTGAGCTGTCAGACTCCTGCCAGCTCACTGGAAATTTCAAATTTTCAGTCAGTGTTGCTTCAGGTCCGGCCGAGAGCGGTCGGCTTTCTCCCCCCCCCCCAATTTCAGTGTGCTTCCCCTTGTGCCAGAGATTTGGCCGGGAATAAAAGTACACTTTTCCCCTGCTAGGACGCGAGTTAGGGACCTCCTCTGACCACCACACAGGTCAGAGGAGATGATCCAAGTAACACAGCAAACACCACACGTTGAGGGCCACACGAGCGTATTATGCTCGGCCAGAACTACACACCAGGAACGCATTTTCTAGGGATTTTCAGGAGGCCTCTGGCCTAGTTTCACCTATTTTTTTATCCGGCCTTCGGGCCTTAAATTTTTCTATGAAATGTCGCCAAGCCTATTTGGCCTTAATTTCAAATAGGGGGCTTTATGACCAAATTTTACCTTTTTGCTTATTTTTCCGGGTTTTGTAGAAGAATTGGGATTTTGAGTGGGGACCCCACCCCTGAGTTGAGCTAGGAGGTCCCTTGGTTACGACCTCATGTTAGACCTGAGCTAGGTTTAGGAATTAATTCTCCCCACAGCCGGCAATTAGGAATTGTCGGTAAAAAGTAAACGAATGAACCGAATTAAAGGAAAAGAACTAAACCCGTGTTGAGACTTGAACTCAAGGCCTTCGGCGAGCTGGGCCGATGCTCATCCACTGAGCCACAACGGGTTATGATTAGAACTAGTTCTAGCTAGCTTATGTACTGTAGCAATTTGGCAACCCAGCACATGTGTGTGTTGAACTAATACACTATATGCACAAATTACGCATATGTGAAGGTAAATTTTAATCACAATTTTCTCATTAACATCTGGACGGTTTGAGCTGTTTCAAAAAGGAGAATGTTCAGCTCTTCAAACTCCACAAAATTATATAACTTTTACCCCAATTATTCCTTATTAACTAGTTAACGTAATCGAGTTAACGTTAACACAGGAATGTTAAGCCTGCGCAGAACACAATCTGCGCAGTTGTTAATTAACTGTAATTAAGTTTTCCTCACTAATTACTGAATATTTCTTGGTACTGTAAGCGTAAAAAATGTCCAGTTTTTCAAGCTCTACAAGAATATGTAACTTTTGTTCAAATTCGTGTTCATCAAAGTTTTGTTAATTTATATGCTAGTTTCGCATGAGTACTGACATGTGCTCGTGTGAAAGGGTGGTTGTACGTGCGGCTTCCACTCGGCTGGCTGCTGGGGTTGCCAGCGCCGGATCGAACAGCGGTTCGGTACGTCCCCTGTTAGGGCACTAGGATAGGTGGGAGGTAGATTTAGAAGTAGAAGCAGTTCGGTAGGTCGGTAGTAAGTAGGGACTGCGTAAAATGGCTGCCGAGACAGTGAGTGAGTGAGTTTTTGCATTTTTGGCATGAACTGACTAAAATAACTATATGCAAAAAACTCACTCAAAATCAGCCAATTAGTTTTGTTTTAAGTTGATTAGCTCATGCCGAACAAGAAAATAATTAATTAATAGGAATATTAAAATCAAATAACCAGGTAGCGTTGAGTTTTAACTTTAATATTACGTAGGTTTTAGCTATTTAGCATAAGTAAGTAGGTAGGTATCAATTAATTCAATCATTACAAGTATTTAACAACTGACCATCTTCCAATATCAGAAATTCACTGAAGAGGCCAAGTTTCGCATATATTTGGGTTAATCAGCTGGCCACGGGAAATGAACCCATTTCCCGTGGCAAATCAACAATATTAGGCCAGGAACAGGCCGAAAACGTTATCCAGTCATATTGTTTGCTCAGGAGATTATGCTAAATTCAGTCAGATTCAGTTCATTTTTATTCAAAATGACCCTAGAAGGCTGGCTTGTGTAAGAAAAAGGCAAGGGCAAATAAAGTCCGAAAATAGGTTGTAAGCAGTGCATTTTTGTACGTTTTTAAGAGTGTTTCGTCTAGCTGCAAGCTCAAATCAGGCCCAACTGGGCCAAAACTGGAAACTTTAGGAATCATTTCGTCCAAGCAAGAGCTACATCAGGTTCAGCCAAATTCTGCAAAATACAAGCTAAACATGGCCAAGAAGGCACATTTGTTGACAAGGAATTACAGAAAACGGTTAACATTGTTAGGAAGACAATAACCAACAATTTCGAGTCATTTCGTCAATTTACAAGCTCAAATGGAGCCCAAAATGCATATTTTGGGCCTGGAAAGCAAAGGAATGAGTAATGGTTGCTGGGTTCGATTCCCGCACCATAATTTTGTACTAATGGGTTTTAACCCATTTGATTCATGTGCGGAGAGGAAGCTACCCTGCTCTATCCAAATCTGAACTGCCCGTGGATCTTAGTCTTGTGTCTCTCAGATAGTCAGAATTAGTTGCTCATTGGTGGACAGCAGAAGTCCGGATCAGTCATTTCAGTAGTCAGTCGGATAGTTGGAACCAGTCAATTTTGGAAGGTACATAGACGGCCTGTATTGCCGAGTAGTGGATTAAGACGGAGACAGCGAGCGTAGTGTACTGCCTCAAAAAGTGGGAACCTAGACCAAAAGCCCAAAACGAAACGTCATCTCCCCTTCTTTCACTTGAAAAGCTAGCAATTTCTTTTATCGAATTCAACATAGTTTCCAAGATTTCCCTCCCCAGTTTCGTATCAGAAGACGTTTCTCCCCTATCTCAGGCCTAATAGTCGGCCACAACTACTGAAGAAGAAACAAGACCAACGACATAGTTGAACTTTGTGTGTGTAATTGTGTTAACTTTCATTAATTAGGAATAGGTAAGGCCGAACCAGGAAATCCCCCACTTTCTATCTCTTCTCGCAAAATATTTCCGTACAGTAACCCTGTCTAGGTGTTGGAGCGGACTTTCGGGAAAGCAGTGTCCAACATTCGGGGACTCACCCATAGACCGACCCCAGGTTTAACTTAATTAACAATTGCTGATTTGTAGATTTATTGATTTGTAGTTTTGTAATCCGTTTTGTAAGGACGGATAAAGAGTCGCACAGCACAAGCATATAGGCGCACGAGAAAAGCATATAGGTATTAAATAGCAGAGTGTGGGAGACAGTGTAATAATTAGGTGCTCGAGACCGAGTTTGAGAAAGAGAAGAAGAAGAGGTACTACTAAACCTTGTCCCTAAACCAAACATATACATTGGGTAATATTGTCCTAAATTAGGATAATATTAATAATCAACTAAAGACGGTAACTGGCAACTCTGGTACAGTAATTGAACACTGCACTGATCAGTATTTGTATCTGTTTTGCACCGCCTGTAAAGACCCCTGATATTAGCGCTTGTTGTATCTTAATTGTCATTATTTTGAAGTACTCCTTTCATAATTGTATTAATCCAAATAAATAGCTGGTGTGTCAGACTCAGAGTCTTAGTGTTGCGAAAAGAGACGCGATTGTCTTCTGAAACCAGGCGCAATTGCCATACAAGGAATTCATCATAAGGATCGGATCAGGACTGATTACGGTAAGTTCTGACCAGGATTTGGAAGATTCATCATCAATCCGGCGATCAAGTCAAAGCAAGTGCTGACCCCTCTTGCTGATCAGCTGGAATCCAGTGCATCAAACGAACTCACAAAGAAGACCCCTACAAAGGTTGGCAACAGGGAATTCCTGATTTTGGACAAACCACCTTTCAGGAATCCAGTGTCTAAGTCTGCTTTGATAAGTGGACGGGCTAACCTTCCGTGTGATCAAGTCTAAAGTGGATCGAGATTCAGATCTCACTAACTTCATTACACGGTAAACAGCCTTTTTGGAGCCCCCAGTGAGGACCCATTCCTGCTAAATCCAGTGAGGACCTATCAATCCTGAGCAAAGACGAAGAAATTGGAGATAAGGTAAGTAATCCAGTGAGGAAATCACGACCCAAGAGATCAAGGATTAAGATTAAACGAGGATCAACTTTAACTCTGACGAGAAGTCAACTCCGTCCTTATCGACTGGTGAAGGAAGAAGAAATGGACCAGCTTGAACAACTCAACGGAAATGGGGATGAACTCCCAACATTTTTCCACCTTTGGCACCTGCTCCTGGCCAGCCCGGCCAACAGCCTAACCCTATCATGCCTCAATGGAATCAGTGGCCAAATTTCCAGAACGGAAATGTGGAGGATCTTTTGGGACAATTGCGCGATAGCATTCAGAATCAAGCCATTGCTGCATCCTGCCGAGATATGCCATGTTATTCAGGAAAGGACCACGAAAACTTTGATGATCATCTTGCTAACTACGAAAGATTCAGTCGAAGACTCAACCTGGACGAATATCAGAAGGTGATGAACTTTTCCTCCACCCTTAGGGGTCGAGCTGCCGAGATCTACAAGTGCATGCCCAGAGGGGCTATGCAGCAAGATGATTGGGAAGCCTCTGTGAGGTTCCTCAGGGAACATATGATCACGCCCCTCACCGACATGCACGCTACTGCCGAACTGTTCAATATCAGACAGATGTCGCACGAATCTGTGGCTGATTACTCTCTGCGGCTACAGAAGTATGCCCGCATAGCCTGGGAAGATCGAGGAGATCCAGAGTTTTTGGAAAATCTGAAGCTGAATGCTTTCCTGATCGGGCGGCGGAATGAGTTCAAGCCGCATGTTCCGATGGATACGACTGACTATTCACTTGCGTTCAAGAAAGCTCGACAAGAAAGCACTGCCTTGCTGGCCAACGAGATAAAAGGAATCAAGATTGCTGGATCAGAACAGTACAGACCGGCTCCACAGCCTAAAAAGGGAAACGACAAGATTCCTTTCCAAATGATATCAGATGCTTCAATTGTGGAAGATCTGGACACTCTAAGCGCGAATGTCGGTCTCCTGGAGGTGGTGCCTACAGGCCCAGAAATGATTATCTTGGACCTCCGCGCACCAACTATGGATCAAACAACAATGGAAATTCAAATCAATTCCGTTCCAACAATGGACCTCCCAAGTATCCGTCTAATGGGTATGGGATGGACAGAAATCGGAATGATGGATATCCGCCTAGAAATGGACCGCCAGGCCAATATCAGCAGTATCCACAAAGAAGGCCTCAGTGGAACAGGAATGATGGGCGGAATGCAGTAGAAGCCGTGAATGCCCCGTATGGATCCAGATTTGCCGATGTGGGACAGCGCCGAAATGGGCCTGCCATGATACAGACAGTGGCGGTCGAGCCCGAAGGAAAGACAGGGTACTTTCCTCCTGGACTGTCACAAATGCCTACTCAGATCTTGCAGTTGGAACAGGAGATCAAAGATCTAGGAGGCCAGTATTTCGCTACTCCTCCTTACGTCAAGATGGAACAACCGAAGGGTAAGACTGCTTACACGCTGAACACCGACAAAGAGTCCGTGGATCCTGAGACGGAAAGATTGGATCGTGAGCTCCATGCCCTACCTATGTATCAGAAGCCGATGTCCGTCACGTATCCGAGGACACATCGATTGGAAGAGCCGCAGACCATAGAGTATGGATATCCTTCTCATGTGAAGAGGAGATTATCCGCTGACTTAGGGGCTGCTCGTCCAATCATTGGAGAGAGCACAGAGAGAGAAAGCTCATCAGAAAAGTCGAGCACCGAATCCGCGCGGCAAATCAGTCCGGCGGATGGAAATGTGCCTGGTCAGACGAATCAGAAGAAATCAGAAGACCGGAGAGCCGGGAAAATTGCTCAGTGGCCCAATTCTGAGGTCCTCGGCCCAAACGCACGATGGAAGACAGATGCAAACTAGAGGACATTCCCTGGGACGTGGACGAGGACTGAGAAGAAGTCCCCGAAGTCACGACCTGACCCAGTGCTATCCAACTCCACGTTTCCAGTCTGTGCCGCCTCCTGATTCTTTAACTATTGGACTTGGCGAAGCAGCGAGAGAATTTCGTGTGCAACTTGGGTTGTCACCCGCTCCACAATTGGAAGCCATTCTTGATCAGCAGAAGGAATTGGTCTCATCATCTGAGACGTTGTCAGCAGGGTCTGACTTACCAGCCGAAGGTCGCTGCGGATATGCCTACCATAATGCAGAACGCACGAAAGGTTCTTATTCACGGTAGCATGATGATGGACATGTTACATGCTCCCCTGGTATCTGAAAAGGAGATGATGAGTCAGAATGGCCAGAAGGAAGAAGCATTGAAGATCAGCGCAACAGAGCCAAAAAAAGAGGTCCGGCGAACGCCTAATGTCAGTGAAATGGGGCCAGTTATGCAGTTTGCTAGGAGAGTGCTGGATCGACTGGGAATCAAGCCTTCAGAAGAGGAACTGCTCTGGGCTTTGGACCCCAGTATTTTCATGACTCAGGACGATTCCCCACCTCCGCGTCAGATGGAATATCAAATCAGTGATCTCCTCAGGTACCCTGAAGAGGGAGATTCAAAATCATTGACCAAGAGGCTATATATGAACTCACCACAAGAATCTTGAAAAGACTTGGAAAGTCGGTTTCTGATGAGCAATTTTACTGCAGTCTGGACAGTGATGTCCTAGAAGCCCCTGAAGATTCTCCTCAAGCGGGCAGACTTGACTTGTGGGTTGAGAATCTTCTTAGCCCACCTATGCCCTTGACATGGAAACAGATGGAAGCCGATGAAGAAAATACTGACTCCTCGGCAGAGGAAATGAAGGAACTGGGTCAACACGGGATCATGGTGCTGGACTCACCGGAAGGGAGTTCTGATGAGTCTATTAGTTCTGACAGCTCAGACGGAACAGACGAGGATCTGGAAAACGCTGTGAACAAACTCCAATCACAAGGGGTCCGCGCAAACCTAAACGCCATTGAACCGGTCACGATTAAGACCAAGAAGAATCGAGGAAGTAAAAAGAAAAGAAAGAAGGTTATCAAAAAAATAAAGAAAGTGTTAGGGGAGGTGCAGATTCCTAGATCTGACCTGTGTCCCCAGGATATCAAGTTTCTGCGAAGACTTTTGAAAGATGTGAGGACTAAAGAATGAAAACGTGCTCAGAAGGAAGAGAGACGTAGGTGGAGATGAAACAGGAGAGAGAACGCTATTGGGAATCTTATCAACGGTTCCTACGGGCTAGAGCCCGATTTTAAGTCATGAATTCTATCAAGCAAACCACGGACGCACCACCTAGTCCAAAACGGAAGTCTCCAGTTCCAGATCGCCGGGTGTCTCTCCGATCTAATTCTGTTCCTGCCGTGGCACGATTGCCAAAGCGGAGGCGAAAGAAGTTACTCCCAAAAGCGGAGAAAAGAAAGGACCTGTCCCAAAGGCGGAAGGAAAGACTAAAGGAATACGAGCCCTTCCTGTTCCAATTCTACTGATGTGGGCTGTGTTCGGGCTAATGATAGCTATGTTGATACCTTGTGTTAGCAGCCAAGGAGGAGATGATTATTTTACTCAGAGGGCCAAGGCCATGAACACTATGGTATCTACCAAGCGGGGATTGGCCCTATCGCCCAAAGGATTGATGGCGACCTACACCAAGACGGAATATGTTCCAATCTTGATTCATATGAAGATGCCTAAGCCTCCCCAGCCTAAGAAGATGCAAGCATGGGTATTCTTCTGTTCGCTGTGTGGAAGAAAGCCAACCTCTATCACTGAGGGTCTCCAAGCGCAGTGTAAGAAATGTGATACCCCCGAAGCTTGAAAGAACAACTCGCTGATTTCCCTCATGAACCTCATCTAACCGGCCTAATCAAGAACGTGACCGAAGAATATCATGAGATGTATGGTGGAATCCTGAATACAAGATACTATTCGTCAGTCATGAAGATCAAGTCCTATTCTGTGCAACACTTCAACGCCACAGTATCAGCATTATAATGAATCCCTCTACTTGGATCATGGTTATCAACATGTGCAACCCAAGTTCCCTTTACGCCGAGACAAAAGGGCTATTGGAACCATACTGAGGGTGGTAGGATTAGGGCTGTCTATTTCCAACACGGTGTATCTGGGATCCATGAAGAACAAGGTCAACGCCCTCATAGAGGCCACGCAGAAGTTGGATGAACAAGTAATCGCTCACGAAGAAGCTCTTGAGAAGTTGGTGGAAGCGAATGAGCACGTTTACTCATTCATGCACTATTCACTACAAGAACTAGTGGGACTGATCAACTCAGCCCGATGCGAGGCTTTGACTATGAGCACACAAGTGCAGTACTCACTGATTGTGTCTAATTTCGAGCATTCGCTCAAACACAGTATTGACAGTGTTATGGCAGCAGGACTCGATGGGCGAATATTCCCAAGCCTTATCAACTTCAAGATCATCAGAGATATAGTTCAAGGCCATGCCCAGCTGAATCAATCAATCTTGCGGGATGAACCTAGCTTGGTCCATAGATTCGGGAAAATATATCCCGTAAGGATGGATATTCGGAAGCTACTGTTTGGCTTTATCATGGAAATACCAACTCCCACGAGCGAAGACGTGGCGCCCATTTACGAAGTCAGCAATGTTGGTTATAACGATCCCACCAGTCATGCTCAAATGAAGGCTCCGGTTCCGCGGTACGTCAGACACGAAGCCACTCATAAGAATTCTGAGTTTTCTGAGATCAAACTCTCAGAGTGCCAGTTATCTCCGGGACTGTGGGTTTGTGGACCGGACTCATTGGTCGCCACTCCACAGTCAGCGTGTCTCAAGGCTATTGTATCAGCCACTCCTATTGATACCGCAAACTGTCGGCAACAGATGATGGTCAAGGTTCTGACCCCCGATACGGATTTTGCCTCTACACATGCGGGAGTGCTAATCAGGACCAGTCATCCAGAAATTATGGTCACTCAGACTCCACAACTGCAGCATGTATCACGAGGAGAAACTATTGCCGTTCCTAGCAACGGGGTAGTTTGGTTGGAGCACGGAACTTACAACCATATTTTAATTAATGATCTAGTACTGACTAGTGCCATTGAAGTCGTGCAGTACTCAGCACCTCTAGTAACTTACCGAGTTCCTTTCGAAGCTCCTAAGCTGGATGTAGTTCCAATCCAGTTCACTGATCTAGAACGGGCCGAATATGAAAATCTGGTTCTGTAACTAAAGAAGGTTCTGTAAGAACATCACCGCACAGCTCCCTTGCTAATCCATCCGCTCAATATGAACGTCTGGACCGGATTTCTAATTATCCTAGTCCTGATAGCTATGGTAGTAATAATTACCATTTGGTTTTCACCCTGACTTGGTGAAGTCAGAGAAAACCTCTTAAATAGGGGTCGTGGATCATGTCTCGGATTGGGACTGCGGCTGAGTCGACTGGTCATGGGAAACCAAAGAAGTCTTGCGATAACGCCAACTTCTCAACCTACCCGCTCCAGCTCTCCTGAACTCCGAAGTCGTTCACCCTTGCTGGAGCACCCAACACGCCCGATGCATTCTACATCGAGTAACAGACATGGTGGTACCAGACAGCACTCATACGTACATCCATCAGGTGGGCATTTGCGGTTCGGGGATATCCTCCTGGATTCCACGTCACCATCGCCCCCGTCCCCTGAGCTGCCGCTCGCTGTCAGGCCTAGAAGACCACTTCTTTCCGGATTAGAAGGACACCAGCAGGAGGAAGAACCGTTTCACCCCCTTCGGCAATACGGGGATGAACCTGATGAACATGGGAATCGAGCACGCGCTCCGAGCCCAGAGGTGGAAGGAGCACGGGCCCGAGTCGATACTCCTCAGCCCCATAGAAAAGACCGAGGAAACCGATCCAGAGACTCATCCGCTGGAAGGAGAGGTAGAGTCTGGTGTTTAATGGATGCACCCGAATACTCATCGGAAGATTTACCCTCCGGCAGCACCACTCCTTGCATTGATATATCCATTCAGGGCGTCACAATCGAGGCCGTTCTGGATACAGGAGCCAGTATCACTATAATGTCAGAAAGCGTAGCGAGGAGGCACGAATTCACCCTGGTGGAATTGGAATGCCCACAACAGAACTCTTCGGCCACAGGACATCAGCTGAACATCACCAAGAAAATCGAGGCTACTATCTTATTTCCTGGTTGCCCTAGCCATCCACCTATCCCTCACATCATATTTGTCAACCCTAGCCTGCCACAAGTAATCCTGTTGGGAACGGATGGTTTGTTCTGTGGCTCCTTTGAGATCTCCTTCTCCACTAAGGAATTGAAAATACGCCCCACGCCTCTGCCCGCGGTCGATGTAAGTCCTCTGACCACGCCTCACCATTTACTTGGAGCAGTCTCAGGAACCTCCCTAAGCGGAGACTCAATTCCTCCTATCCTGCCCCGCCGCTTACCGGCCATCGGGAGCGAAAGACTACGGGGAGCAGGAGCACACTCCCCTCGTCCTTCAGAGATGCCCTCCACAACCATGGCTTCAGCCCCAGTCAGGCAGAGCGAGGCTGAAACTGTACGCCAATATTATCACAGGTTCTGTGACTATGCTGCCATCGTATACGGTGACCACTCTGACTCAGAATCAGTCAAAAAGAATCTAGGAAGAACCTTTATCCTTGGATTGCGGAGGGAGATACGTCTCCAGGTACCTACATCATCTATATAATATTATTGGACTAGTTATATTTACTGGCCCTCTAGATTGAAGAGGACGTTCTCAAGGAAGGTCAGGACCCCTTTCCGCAACCGGGGGTTACCACTCGAGAAGCTCAAGCGGCCCCCGGCACAACGGTGACCACCGAAGTCTCCGGTAGAGCACCCCAATCTCCCGCAGATTTCTGCGACTGTAAAGAGATACTGAGCACTATTGAGCAGAGAAAAGATGAATCCGTAGACCACTACTATCTGCGGCTGCTCGGGTACGCCGGGGAGGTGTATCCCGAGCGACTAACCTCAAAATCCGTTGATGCCTACCTCAGTTTGCTCTTCATCGCTGGACTCAGAAATGAAGTGCGCGACAGGACGATGATGTATCCTGACACGGCAAAGAGCCTATATGACCTGTACCTATCTGCCTTGGCGGGAGAAAGGCACTTGCCCATGGAAAACCGACAAGCCCCACCCCCAGACCATCCTGCACGACCTCCAGCTGATCAAACCCGCGCTCCAAAGGCCGTCCCTCCCCGAAATCGAGGAGGGCCCAGACGTCGGGAGACTGAACGAGAGGTGGTCGTTCCCCCCGGATTTGGAGGAGGATATTCTGACCAAGAAGACACTCTCTTGCCTCTAGACTAGGTGACCCTACGTGAAGATTCCAGATACATCCCCTGCGACCAGCCCGCCACACAATATCCTCTGAATGCACGCTTAGACGATCCACACTCAACATCACCAGTTCGCGAGCGGGCTCGTTATCGGTCCGGGGTCCCTCGGCCTCAGGAGTCGGGAGAATCTTCTCACAGAAGGCATTAGTACTAATGCTTGTAAACGCGTGTAGATGGGAGTGGGGTGAGAACTCAATGCAAGTTCTCGTCCCGGGAACGAATAGTTGAGGAGGAAAAGAAGTATTATTAGGTATTCATAATACGAGAGCTAAAGGTTTCTGTCTTAAAAGCGATACGGCGTGCAATTAAAAACGAGCATCTCCAAACTAATATATGCATATACAAATCTAATATTAATTAAGCGTTTCATTAACAAAAGTATCCTCAACTTCGTTCCCAATCTGATAACAAAGAAAATCACAAAAAAGTATAAAATGTTAGAAAATGTATTATAAAAAAGGAAACATTTTTGTTGAAAAAGTAGATAGCAATGTGTTAAATGGAAAAGAAAGAGTTTTGAAACTACTGAGAAACTATTGGAGCTAGTTAGAATTAGATGTAAATAATGAAGGATAATCAGTAAAGGATGTATATAAGGGAACTGTGGGTTATATTCAGCTAAGGCAATATGTTATGTGCCAAATACATGTTAACAATTGTAAACCAGAGTTGCCAAGGGAGAAATACTGCTTCCGTTCCACCCACCACGACCACGTGTAAGATATAAATGTTATAATTGTAATACATCATTTGTCAGTGAATTATTCTTTTTTAAGCATGTATTGTAGAGAAGGTGAGAATGGCTTTAATATGTCTATAAACGTTGTACAATATTATCTAAGATGTACCTTGTACTGTTAACGGAATCTCCTAGATTTTTGGCGGAGTAATTTCCTCGCACCTCTTGCCATATGCACACTCTCATCAGGTCCTGAAAACGCTGGTTATGGGTGGAGTGCTCTTCTCTAAGTACTCCATCCCGTACTTCCAGAAGGAGCTGATGGGCACAGGCAGTCGTCGGCTCATGGAAGCCACCGACGATGCCTTCTGGGGTATCAATGCCGAACATCTGGCAATCAGGTGCCGGGAGTTCAATACGTCGGTAGAAGCTACCCAAAGATGGGTAGCTACGAATTCTGAGACTTCCCTAGCCACCAACGTGTTGGGCCAATCGCTCGAGTTCTTTCGAGCCTACTTTCAGAATTCGGAGGGGATGTACACCACATCCCCCCGCGTGGTCATCATCGGCGGGACCATTCTTCAGAACAATCAGGTGGTCGACACCATCAAAGAGATCGCCGGTTGCACGGATCCAATCCTGCTGCCCATCTATATGGCCACGCCTGTTAGATGTATGCGGGTGGCCGTTGCCATCCAATCTCCACTGTTGACCAAGATTCTGGTCATCCCGGAGATCTTGGTGCCACCGAAGGAAAAGCCTGGAGTCGTCTATCAGCGCGAAGCTGAGAAACTGAAGGAGTCCTTCAACCAGAACCCGAAGTATCAGGAGCCGTTCCCGATGGTGCGAGCGTTTCCCACCATCGTGTACGTGCACGACTGCGTGGATCCGACGGCTGAGATGAAAAAGGATCCGGCGTGTGTTTCTCTGATCTGGGGGTGCTACACCTTCAGACCAGATGGGACCCACTTTCGCCCCCAGGATCCCATCGCCATTCCGAACGGACAGACTTACGCACTGGACTATGACAACCACCAGCGGGTGGCCGCAGCGCTGAAAGCGCCATAATTGCAAGGAGGCTCAACAGAAGCGGCCTCATGCCGACTCCCCGATTTTTAGGCCCCGACACCCTTCACTGCCAATCGCCGGGTCGTCCAGTTCGACCGAGTCTCCCAGGCCCAACCGACGTCAGAACAACCGTGGATCCTCTGGGCAGAATCGTCGCCCCGAAAGAAATGACCGATTCGAAGGGCGAAGAAAGCCATATGATTACCCGCCTCGCCGCCCTGCTCGGCGTAACAGCCCTGGCCGCCGACCTGCTTGGCAGCCTAACCCTGCCCATCGTCAGGAGCGTCCTTCCAGCACTGTGCGAGGACCGGACCAACGCAATGGCCCTGTGCCCCAGCAAAAGGAGGTCAACCATTGCCACTGCTGTCACTGCCCCAGGGCGTCTCCGCCCACCCCTGGGATGCAGAATCTGTCACTGGGACCGCCACCAGAGAAGCGGCCCAGATCCAGCTACTCGCCAAACGATTGTAATTGTATATAAATGTGATTTTTATTGACAATGTTATTGTGCTTATATATAATTGTAAATTGTGTGCCTTGCAGTGAAATCACAGAGCCTAGTTCTGTAAATGAACGGAATTGTTTTAAGACGAAAATGGAAGCGATTTTCCATCAAAAGGAAGCGATTTTCCACCAAAAAAATATGAGTTATGAACATTTTTGTGTATAGAAAAGATTGTTGTAGGTTACTAATTGCACCCTCCCCTAATGTTATGGAAGTACAGATCACATGAAGACATCACGGAGTCGCTACTCTGTAAATACGGAGCCACAGCGCTAAAATGGACGAGAATAGCTACTGAGTCGATACTCTATAGCACACAATTAGCAGTCCTTGAGTCGGTACTCTAATGACGCTAACGCAATCTATTGGCTGAAACAGACGCAGATATAATGATATTGATAACCAGCGCCATGTTATCATTTCAGGGACACTAAAAATGTCAAATCAACGGAATATGGATTCCAGCCCCAGGAGTTATTCCCCCCCCTTATGGAGGCAGCCAACAACCCTGCTTTCAGAAATCCCATGACGCTGCCGGGACTCCGAGTCCCAATTCCTGTCCTGGCCGGGGGGCCACTCCGCCCGCGTGCTCCAGTCCCTGCCATCCCCTTTGTGGGATTCCGGCCGTGTACGACGGCCTCCCAAGGTTCCAAGTTGGACGTGTGTCCACAGTGTGGAGTTCCCTTTGCAGCTCCAGGTCAGCCAAAAGCATCTACCACATGCCCAGTCACAGTCCCACATTCGGTGGGGAAATACACCTTAGTAGAGGATCTCAATGAGCACCCTCACCACACTCCGGCGTTTTACAACGCCGAGAGACTCCTCCAAAACCTGCCCGAGCAGGAACCCTATCCTGCCTCAATGATGCACCCCGGGTTCCATGCGAAGTCCGACGAGGCAGGCCTGCGCCTCCGGATAACCACAATCCAATATGACAACTGTATAAAGCCGACCGCAGGAATGACCGTCCATGACCAGGTCCAATCAGCCTTCAGATATTTTCTAAAGCGTCTCCATCTCAAAGGCTTCACACGGGCTGATAAAGCCCTATTCATCGTTGCGCTGGAGGACATGCACCAGGACATCCTCCAAATCATAAACAATCCAAATTTGCGAGTCGACGTGCCTTTTTCCCGTAGCCACCGTTTGGGCCAAAGGCCCCCTACCCAACCCTACGAAATCCAGAGAACTCATACAGGGAAACGCCCTCTTCACCAGCAAGTTCCACCACGCCCCCAGTCGGAAAACACGTCCTTTTCTGCCGGCGAGGATCGGAGTGAGGAAGATGCGGATGAGGGAAATGATGAGAAGGAGGAATACGTTCCTTCCCCAAGGATCCGAGAAATGCACACCAGGGTCTAGAACCCTCGCATTCCTCCAAATGTCGATGCGATCGCCTATTCCAACTCCCCAGAGTGGGTGAAGGAATACGCCAATGTCATCATTACCCGGATCGAAGAAGACCGCCTGCCCATCGACAGATCACCAGCAGATGGGGCGAAATTCAGCCCTGAAGGCTCGAGCGGAATGATTATCGGAGACATGGATCCCGACCTGGATCCGCTACCATCTCTGCGACTCCTTGAGGTCCCGCTGTTCCCCAGAGAATGGCAAGATCACGTTCCCGTCTACGTCGAGAGGGAACTGAAAGCCCTAAGAAGCTGCTTGGACAAGGGGATCATCCCAGTCACCGAAAATTGGAGACAAGTCGGGGAGCTTCGCATACTCTGCCGACAGCGAATCCTGGCTGATATTGAGAGGCAGCAGGCAGAAAATCTCTGCACCTGCCCGGAATGCCTTCCCCTAACCCCAGAGGTCTAACAATGTCTAAGAAAAGGCCAAAAAGATGCTGTTTTAATCGGAGGACTGTATAGTAACTTTAGTAAGTAAGGTTTGAAGTTTATTAATCTGAAAAGACAAAAATACTAGACTGTAAAGGTTAGTTAGGTGTACATTCGGTGAATAGTAATTACTGTTGTAAAATATGGCTATTGCGTACGGTTGTATACAGACATGTGCAGGAGGGGAAGTTCTGGGGGGGGGAGGGGGTGAACCGGCGGCCGGAATTGGTTTGATTAACTTGGTTACTTGGTCGTGGTTTGGGAAAAGGTCAGCGATTCGACCTGGGACTTAAAAGAAAGGAATTGGCAAGCTCTGTTCAGTCATAGTAAGAAGTTTAAGGAAATGGAGAGCATAACCAAAACTAGTGCAATAGATTAATCAGATTAGTATTACATTGTTGATTGTTTGCTGTGGTTGTTGTCCTATAGTACTTGTTTGTTTGTAGTATTACTAAGCGGCGATTACGTAAGATTTCTCCATTGTGTACAGGCTTAGTAATTTGTAAATTTCTCTACCATTTACCTAGGTTATTATTGTATGCTTTGTGCGCTTACTTAATTGATGATAATGATTGTGACGGTTTCTAAAAGACAGTATTTCAAGTTCGCGAAAGGTTTCAAATTTGGATTGGCAGTTTAGAAACGAAAAGATAAGATCACGTCTTATGTGCTGATTTGATATAGTCCTTGTCGTACTTGGTACTTTTGTTTACTTGTTATATTTGTAATATTATCGGTTACTGAGAAAGGAGCTGAAAGCGAGGAATTGACGACTTAAACAAGGTAGTGTCAGAGAAGTATCAAATGAGAGATGATTTGCAGTATCAATGTTCTTGTCGTGATGGTTATGAAGGGTGTATTGTCTGGAAAGTGTCGTGGAATGGACCAATTAAATAGTACCGGTAGTTTTCGACGTTTTTCATAAGGGACAAGGTATTCAGAGACAGGTTAACGCGTTCACACTGCGATTGGCAGAACGCCTACGTTCACACTGCGATTGGCAGAACGTTAAAAAGGCCTCGATTGGCCTCTAATTGTGTAGTTTGCTGAATATAGGCTAGTTGAGGAAGAGTAAGCGATTAGTTTATTTGAATCGAAGAGAAGTTAAGTAGAGTCTAGAAATTTGTAGTAGTATCTGGGTAAGACAGGGTAATCCCGCTGGGACCCCGCCCAGCTGAAGAATTGTAGTAGCGTCTGGGTAAGACAGGGCTACCCCGCAGGGGCCGCCCAGGATGAGCACTTGGTTGTAACTAGTATGTGAGCAATAGACAGCAAATGGTAGTAGACTTATGCAGGGGGCCAGGATGGCCGTAAGTGTTAGTGAATATTGAACAAGAAATAGTTCTCAATGGTAACATAGTAGTTAACAGTGAATAGGTAGGAGCAATTACGAACTCACCGCACGGAACGCGAAACGCAAGCCTTTATCCGTCTTTCATGAATTGGTATTTTGGTACTCATGTGATTATTCGGTAATTGAATTGGTGGAGTAATAACAGTATTCTGGTATGGTTTACGATTTTGAGAATTTCTCAACGTTTTCAGGTTTCTCCCCCTAGTCAAAAACCTAGCCCTTTTACTTGTGGAGGTTGTAACGGAAAAAGCTAAATGGAACTCGAAAAGGACAGAAAAATCTCAGTTTGTTATGAATTGTGATTCTTGATCGAATTATTGGATGCCTTGATTATGAGTGACGTGCCTGTGAGAGTTTAATGTGACTTACGGAAAGTCTAAGCAATTGTATGGAAATATTTGTCATGTAACTACCAGAGTTACCGGTCAGTGTGAAACACTCAGAAATTCACAATTAGGGACATAGGTTCTAGTATATGTGAAAAACTAGCAATCACGGTCTGCGATTCTACAACAACCATTGAAACTAACGCTTACTTCTGTGTAGTGACTTCGGTCTGGAGCTATGAGTCATGTCTTTAATTAGACTAATTAATCAGTATTGGTATTGTTTATGTCAAGGTCAGTCGGGTTTTAACCCATTTTGTATTAGCGGTGCCACCATTTTGGATTATTGGTATAAATTGTAAGTTTATTTAATAAACACATTTGTCCGCCACTACAGTCTCATGTTTGATTAGGGAAGGCAGATTAGGGGTCTAATTGAGCGGAGTTGCACCCTTTAGGAGAACCTGCTCTGATTCGCCATTCAATTCCCGGTCTAGTTCCGGGCAGTAAACACGGGGATTGATATTTGGCGACCGTGACAGGACCACTGTCCGGTTTGTCAAATTTTAAAAATTTGTTTATTTTGACAATTTTCATATATCAATAACTTTTCCATTTTTGCGAGTTGAGCAAAAAGCTTTACATTTCTGAAAAGCTCTTGATCTGGAGATTCTTTTATGATACTTAGTTTTTCATAAAAACGACTTTTAATTTTTTCGATTTTTTGAGGGTGCAACTTTGAATTTTTGAAAAATGGAAAGTTTAGGATTGGTAGCTAGGGGGTGTTGGACACCCTCCCCCCTCCCCCCCAGGTAGTTTGAGGCGGGGAATTTAACTGGAAACTGCATAGGGTTATTGGGGCAGCCCAATAACTTATATTTACATAAAGTTTAAGTAGATTTAAGCGACCCCCCATCCCCCCCCAAACCCCCCCAAGACGGGTATAAAATTTTCGAAATTTTTAGATTAGGAAAATTTGTGGACGTTTTTTCCACACCCTGGTGGTAAAAATTCCTGTTTTCGGGAATATTTAACACTAGGAGAGCATTGGAAGCCCACTAGAGGCAAAATTTCGAAATTTTGACCAAATTCGGAAAATAATTTTTCGACCCCCCAAAGTCATTTTTGGGTCGATTTAGGCCAAAATCTTGCTCATTCGGCCTGAAATAAAATTTTTGGGCGTTGTTTTCACGCTCAGGAATCCATTTTAGGCAATTTAAAGGCAAAATTTTGAAATTTTTTTCAAAACTTTGTGAAATTTTTTGACCCCCCCAAGCATTTTTGAGGTCAAAATCGGGTAATTTCTCGTTATTTAGGTCCTAATAAATTTTTGTAGCGTTATTTTTACGCTCAAAACGTGATTTCGGGCATTTTAAGGCCAGAATTTGAAGTTTTTAGGCCAAATTTTGACGATTTTTGACCCCCTCCCCAATCGACTCCCAAAATTGGAAAATCGCCTAAAAATCGCGATTTTTACCAAAACTAAGTGTGAGCCTAAACGCAAATTGCGATTTCAGGCTAGATTCTATCTGTATTACGTGTTTTTGGAGTATTTTAGACATTTGGCCCCCCCCCTAAAACCCCCATTTTCAAATTTTTTTGGGATCCTAGAGTCATTTTTGGCATTTTCGAACACTTTTTTCTGCATTTTTGAGTCGAAAACAAAAAATCTGTTTCGTCTCATTGGTTACACTAACCAGAAAATGCTAAAAATCGCGTCGCCCCCTACCCCCCTCAATTTGATGTATACGTATATAACTTTTGGGTCAATTTTGGTGTTTTTTCTCGTGCTTTTTTGTGTCAATTGGAGGCGATTTTCTGTTTTGTGTCCGCATACGCATTAATTTCCGAGCTGACGCACGTGGTTTTGGTCTTATTTTCGTGAATAAAATGCATTTTTCAGCGGCTTTTTGACGAAATTTTGTCCCTTTGAAAACTGCTAAATTGTGGTCAATTTTCAGCAAACAGAAGGTCGCACCTGCGCTACATATGCTGCTTTCGTGTTATTCTGCCCGTTTTGCGAAAGAAACGTGCCCCCTCCCCAGTTGTTTCGTCGAGAATTTTCGATTTTTTCTGAGTTTGAGCAAATTTCGCTATTTTTGGGGTGCAATTGTGGTTTTTTCTTGAAAAGCAGTATTTTTCGTCGGTTTTGCTTTAGTATACGTGCAATTTGAATTTTGTTTTGATTTGAATGCGTTTTGAATCCGTAGCGCACAGCGCACAAAACGTACGTACATAAACTGAGCAGTTTCGGGTTTTTTTCGGCACGCCCCCCCTTACCAAAAGTTGTTATTTTCGAACTATTTTTGGGGAATAGCTTTTGTTTTTCTGCTTAATATGCCCCTGCAGTTTTAAAATGCGTAGATCTAGTCATTTTTGGGACAGAAATTTTCACATGAGTCAGTTTCGTCGGTGTTTTTTCTGCCACAAAGTTGGTCATTTAGTGGCTACATGCCCTTTACGTATAAATAATTTCCGATGCCAAATTCCTTTTAGTGGCCAGTTTAGTAATATTTTCAGAGGCACACAGCCAAGTCATTCCGCGTTTTTGCCGAGAGCAACCAATTTTTCCTCGAATTTTTCGTTATTGCCCCCATACGTGCATAGCTCAAAACGTGATTTTTCTCCCCCAAGTCTTCTCAGCCTATATGTGCCCCCACCTATCAAATGTTTTTCTTGTGGTTTTGTCGGCTTTCCTAGCGCGAATTCAAATTTTTTGAGACGTCCAATTCACGGAATTCGCCATAATCACAATTTGGTCTCGCCTGCTTACCCCAAATTTCCAACTTTTTCTGGTCGAATTTCAAGTTCTACTTACCAGAGCAAATTCAACGCTATGCCTAGTTGCCCCATCGGAAACTACACCAGAAACAGCTATTCGTTTTGCCTAACCCTCAAACTTCTTTTTCTAGGCAGAAAAATCCACCCAAAAATGGTAATTTTCGCACGTCTGAGGTATGTCCGGATTTTTCAGGCGAAAAATTTTTTGCGAACCCCCAGAACCAAATGACTACAGCAGTGAGGAGTAGACCTATGAACTGCTACTATAACCGGTATCCATTCCCTCGGTTCGTTTCGCCAAGATTTTCTGAAGGCCAAAACTTTTTTCAGTATGGCAATAGTGCCATTTGGCCCAAATCTCAAAAATTTCCGGGTCGATTTGCAAATTTTTGCTCTCAGAGTCCAATGAACGGTAGTTTCAGGTTAGGCGCGATGTTCTTGAACAGAGTTTCACATTTTTATCCCTCGAATTTTGGTTTTTTCCAACGAAAATTTGGAAAATCTGCGTTTTTAACCCCCCAAAACAGGTCATACCACCCCAAACAAAAAGTGACTTGTTTCAACAATTCATTCTAGTAATGCAGATCAAAGCAACGATTCTTCCAAGCAGGCACGTAACCTGGCCAGAAAATACCAGGACCAAGATTTTTCTGGATCAAGGTCTCACGCTACGGCTTCTTCAAATTCGACTCAGTGTTCGCAGTTTTGTCAGTTGGACAAGGATCATGAAGCAACTAGTTCAGGAAATATTGATCTCAATTATGATTTGCCTTCCACAGTACATGTATTGGAGCACTACGACCCAGCCTACGATTTTTTTCGAAAGTACCACTGGTTCAATAGTTGGCGATGGAGCCTCAGATTCTGTACAATGCCTCGAAACAGTTCAAATACCTGAAGTTAGTGGAAGTTGGAATGATTTGGAAGTGGAAAGTATACGTTTCCCAGATCCTCATTTTGCTGGTAAATATTTAACGGCGGAAGTTAACGCTGAAAAGGCAAGTATGGATTTGCCCAGCTCGAATGGCTCGAATACAATGGAATTAAACAAAGCTCTCACGGAAAGTGGCTCTATAAATAGTACTTCAGCTATTATGGGAACTGTAGTAAATATTGCCCCAAGTAATGGTTATGGTTTGGATTTGTTATTTAATGAAGATAAGGGCAAGGATAGTGCTGAAAGTTTGGAAAAACGCACAGATGAACAGCTGAAGCAATATACGTATATAAAGAATGGATTTGTTTGGGAAAAGAATGATTTGGTTATAGTTTCGCAGCCACGAGCTTTGTCATCGCCATTCTCAGCAATTGGATCTTAATACTGGATGTACGTATGGAATACGTACAAAAGCCATGGAGGGCTTTGATTAGGATTCCGGTCACTGGGCTCATATATCACCATTACGCGCAACTTGTATGGCCATCTTCAAGTTAGTGCGTAGCTGCCACACAAAGGCGCATGTCGTAGGTCTCTACGTCGTGTTTCTGTCGTGATGGTAGCATAGTTACATTCTTTTTCTTTTTCTTTTTCTATTTTTCACTTTTAATATTCTACTTTTCGCAGTAATTTTTTTTGTTTTGTATTTTTGTCATTCATTTAATCGGAATTTTGTTGAAAGTTAACGTGTAATTTTTTTTCTAACCTGTATTTTTATCTGTCGTATTTACCGGAATTCTTGGAATTATTAGTTTATTTGAAAAGCAAGCAAAGTTTGTTAGTTAACCAGTACACACCGTACATATTGATGGTTAACTTGAAGGAAAGAAGGAATATTAGAGGCAATATAGTAATATGTTCGAGTCTAAAACGCCTCTTTCTTCCTATCTCGTGTGTATCTTCTCTAAATTCTTGGCACAGAATCTCAAGTTTACGAGTACGAATATTCATAATAACTGTTTGTCTAACCCCCTTTGTGTTTCAGCTTTACGGCTCTTTCAGTGGTGTTTTTCAACGGTGCTTCGAACGGTGCAACCTGCCGGTGCTACCAGTCTTCCGACAAGGCGCGAGGGCCGGTGCCCCGTAGTCGCCTTCCATCCAGGCTCGAGGGCCGGTGCCCCGCAGTAGCCATACCAATGCCATATTGAAAAATGCCTTATTTTATAGTCATATTTGTTTGTCATCTTCTGTTATAGTCATTTTTATAGTCTTCTTGCCTTTAAAATTTTTCTGTCTACTTTAAAATTTAGCCTTAAATGCTTGCCTTAATTTTTGTCTTGTTATTCTGTTTATCTTTGTTTGATTACTTTGATTCTATTGTGTGTTTTTGTTAAGTTTTGCATTTATCTTGTGTAATTCGTAGGTACTCATTTCCTTCGAGCGGGGTGAAACGATAACAAAACATCGAAAACATTGAGAAGTTGATAACGTATTGTTAGTTTATAATTGTTAGGACTTATTAGGATATATATGTATTATCGCTGTTTGTTAAATTCTACTTGAAATTATCTTTGAAATTTATTGGGATTCTTGTATTTTTTTAAACTGCTATTTGCTATTGCACAATTCCGAGAGATGAGGGCTTTAAGCCAAGGGCCAAGAGTTGAGCTAAGACGGGTTGTGCTGTAAACGGCAGTTTCTGTCTGGGCTTTTTTCTGCTTACCTTGTGAACCTGTAATCCTACTTTTATTATTGTTAGTTCGTCTGTTAGGATATGTACAGTTGTTTGTTTATTTTGTTCTTATATTTTTGTGGTATTTACACTTTTTGATTTTTGTTGTATAGGATAACTTGTAACCTTTTACTGTTGTGCTTTATATTTGTTTAGCTTAGGATTGGAATTCTTGTTGTTTGCTGTAAATGCCATATTTACTTTTTTGAAAGTCGTTGTACAGATACTTATGCCATATATAACCTTTGAACTCTTGTTGTAAAGTATAATTTGTCATATCTACTCTATGTACAGCGGTGATTTTGTACTGTCAGACATGTGTATTTGTATTTGTCAGTATGTAAGTTTTGTGTGTTGGGATGAGATGTGTAATTGGGTTTTTCTAACCATAGTGGCATTTGTGTTTAACTTTTCATATGCGGTTTCGATCCTTTAATTTCGATTTTATAATTACTCTCTTTTCATTAATCTAAACTTGAATCGCAGTATCGTTTAAAATGTTATCAAGTTACGTGCAAGTAAGATGTTAATCCCCAGTTTCGATTAGCCTGCATTTGACTACCAACTCGCTACCAAACTTTTCTACTACCAACTCGCTACCAAACTTTTCTATTTTCTTTAAACTTAGTACTTTCTTTGGTAAGTCGCTTGGCTTACTTCTGAAGTTACTTTCTTTCATGGGCAGTAAAAGCGCCAGGACTTCTTAACGGTTGCTTACTGGTCGCCCATGTAATTTTCTATTTTCTTGAAATTTTCCATCTAATTTTAATTCTCGAATTATGGTAGCAACTCTCGTTATCTCTGAATTTTTAGCAGGCGCTAAAAACTTTCGCAGGGGGATGATGTGAAAAACTAGCAATCACGGTCTGCGATTCTACAACAACCATTGAAACTAACGCTTACTTCTGTGTAGCGACTTCGGTCTGGAGCTATGAGTCATGTCTTTAATTAGACTAATTAATCAGTATTGGTATTGTTTATGTCAAGGTCAGTCGGGTTTTAACCTATTTTGTATTAGCGGTGCCACCATTTTGGATTATTGGTATAAATTGTAAGTTTATTTAATAAACACATTTGTCCGCCACTACAGTCTCATGTTTGATTAGGGAAGTCAGATTAGGGGTCTAATTGAGCGGAGTTGCACCCTTTAGGAGAACCTGCTCTGATTCTTTTTAACTAAACTAAGTATCATAAAAGAATCTCCAGATCAAGAGCTTTTCAGAAATGTAAAGCTTTTTGCTCAACTCGCAAAAATGGAAAAGTTATTGATATATGAAAATTGTCAAAATAAACAAATTTTTAAAATTTGACAAACCGGACAGTGGTCCTGTCACGGTCGCCAAATATCAATCCCCGTGTTTACTGCCCGGAACTAAACCGGGAATTGAATGGCGAATCAGAGCAGGTTCTCCTAAAGGGTGCAACTCCGCTCAATTAGACCCCTAATCTGCCTTCCCTAATCAAACATGAGACTGTAGTGGCGGACAAATGTGTTTATTAAATAAACTTACAATTTATACCAATAATCCAAAATGGTGGCACCGCTAATACAAAATGGGTTAAAACCCGACTGACCTTGACATAAACAATACCAATACTGATTAATTAGTCTAATTAAAGACATGACTCATAGCTCCAGACCGAAGTCGCTACACAGAAGTAAGCGTTAGTTTCAATGGTTGTTGTAGAATCGCAGACCGTGATTGCTAGTTTTTCACAGTATAGATAGGAAAATAAGGCTAGAAGTAGGACTCTAACCCACTCAAAGGACGCAAAATGGAATGGAACTTCAGCAGAATGCAGCTTAATAAGGGTTAAGTAGGCTATCAATTAATAATGGAGGGGTCGTTACCCTTCCCGGGTCCGCAAATAGGCCCTATCATTGCTCTTGTTGTATAATGGAGGAGTCGGTACTCTTCCCAGGCCACGAATAAGGCCTCTCGTTGTCAAGAAGCTCGTCAAAATTCTATTAAAACGGTTTGGAATTATCAAAGAGAATGGATACAAAGGAAGATATTGCGAAAAAACTAGTCATTTAGCAGGATATTTCGAGTTTAAAACGTTTTACATTGCCTATAAGCGTAAATATTGGAAGATGGGTTAATAAAAGGCCATAATTCGTTCATTAGTAGCATAGGATAATGTTAATTGGTGTTCACAAGTGTTAGTTAGGCATAAATTGCGTTAATTAGGTAGTAATTAATTAATTTTTGAGATTTTCGGTGAAAACATAAGTTGCGCTTATCTGAAAGGCAATTCTTTTCTGATTCCGAAAATCCAAACCCGGTCTTTTAACTCCCAATATTACGAAAGTTAAAAGCAAAAGAAGTTTTGGTTCATTATGTTTTAATTTCGTAATATTGGCCTTGCGTGACCTTACGAAAGGACGTAACAGTTGCTTGTGGTAACGCCCATTCATGCTTTCATTCATTTCACTGAGCCTCTGTTGGCTCTCCTCCAGCAAAGATTTGCCTCGCAGAGAAGGACGTAGTGCACAGCTTTAGGTGTAGTAATACGTTCGGAGGGGGCCTAACTCCTTCCCAAATAAATAAAACAAAATGAAATCAGTTTGTCTTAGGTAGTTAGGCACGTAGAACAATAATATTTAGTTTTTATTTTATGCAAAATTACGTAGTATCTTGTATGCACATTTTTTGAGCAACAATTGCCCTCTTGACTCGTTTGTTGGAAACAAGGGGTTCCAGTGAGGGAGAGCAATTGTCGCTAGGATTAACGGGCGGCTTCTCTTGTCTTCGGCTGAAAGGTCACGCCCAAAAGGAAAGAAAGGGGCTTGGAAACAAGGAAGCGCCTGAAAAATAACAAACATAAAAATTATTCAATGTTACAGCCAAATTAGCACTTAATATTTGGTTCAATTCATGAAAATTAGGTTTTTAAGCAGGGAATTTCCCCTTTGGTTACCTTTATGTGTTAACCAGAAAGTCTGCAAAGTTTCCCAAAATTCAGCTTGGAAAATTCATCAAAAAGGGGTCAGTTGGAGGGTCATAATTCCTTTTCCTCGTTAATCTCCCCTCCAACGGACCAGCTGCCTCGCCAGCCCGCGACGGGCACACACTTTAAAATAGGGAGCTTCCAGAAAATTCTGGAAGCTCCTCCGAAAATCAAAGGAAATCCGACAGAGGGCAAACACCAGTGAGCTGTCAGACTCCTGTCAGCTCGCTGGAAATTTCAAATTTTCAGTCAGTGTTTGCTTTAGGTCCGGCCGAGAGCGGTCGGCTTTCTAACCCCCCCCCCAATTTCAGTGTGCTTCCCGTTGAGCCAGCGAATTGGCCGGGAATGAACGTACTTTTCCCCTGCTAGGACGCGAGTTAGGGACCTCCTCTGACCACCACACAGGTCAGAGGAGATGATCCAAGTAACACAGCAAACACCACACGTTGAGGGCCACACGAGCGTATTATGCTCGGCCAGAACTACACACCAGGAACGCATTTTCTAGGGATTTTCAGGAGGCCTCTGGCCTAGTTTCACCTATTTTTTTATCCGGCCTTCGGGCCTTAAATTTTTCTATGAAATGTCGCCAAGCCTATTTGGCCTTAATTTCAAATAGGGGGCTTTATGACCAAATTTTACCTTTTTGCTTATTTTTCGGGATTTTGTAGAAGAATTGGGATTTTGAGTGGGGACCCCACCCCTGAGTTGAGCTAGGAGGTCCCTTGGTTACGACCTCATGTTAGACCTGAGCTAGGTTTAGGAATTAATTCTCCCCACAGCCGGCAATTAGGAATTGTCGGTAAAAGGTAAACGCTTGAACCGAATTAAAGGAAAAGAAATAAACCCGCGTTGAGTTTTAACTTTAATATTACGTAGGTTTTAGCTATTTAGCATAAGTAAGTAGGTAGGTATCAATTAATTCAATCATTACAAGTATTTAACAACTGACCATCTTCCAATATCAGAAATGAAGAGGCCAAGTTTCGCATATATTTGGGTTAATCAGCTGGCCACGGGAAATGAACCCATTTCCGATATCGAATTCAACATGGTTTCCAAGATTTCCCTCCCCAGTTTCGTATCAGAAGACGTTTCTCCCCTATCTCAGGCCTAATAGTCGGCCACAACTACTGAAGAAGAAACAAGACCAACGACATAGTTGAACTTTGTGTGTGTAATTGTGTTAACTTTCATTAATTAGGAATAGGTAAGGCCGAACCAGGAAATCCCCCACTTTCTATCTCTTCTCGCAAAATATTTCCGTACAGTAACCCTGTCTAGGTGTTGGAGCGGACTTTCGGGAAAGCAGTGTCCAACATTCGGAGACTCACCCATAGACCGACCCCAGGTTTAACTTAATTAACAATTGCTGATTTGTAGATTTATTGATTTGTAGTTTTGTAATCCGTTTTGTAAGGACGGATAAAGAGTCGCACAGCACAAGCATATAGGCGCACGAGAAAAGCATATAGGTATTAAATAGCAGAGTGTGGGAGACAGTGTAATAATTAGGTGCTCGAGAGTCGAGACCGAGTTTGAGAAAGAGGAGAAGAAGAGGTACTACTAAACCTTGTCCCTAAACCAAACATATACATTGGGTAATATTGTCCTAAATTAGGATAATATTAATAATCAACTAAAGACGGTAACTGGCAACTCTGGTACAGTAATTGAACACTGCACTGATCAGTATTTGTATCTGTTTTGCACCGCCTGTAAAGACCCCTGATATTAGCGCTTGTTAATTGTCATTATTTTGAAGTACTCCTTTCATAATTGTATTAATCCAAATAAATAGCTGCTGTGTCAGACTCAGAGTCTTAGTGTTGCGAAAAGAGACGCGATTGTCTTCTGAAACCAGGCGCAATTGCCATACAAGGAATTCATCACAAGGATCGGATCAGGACTGATTACGGTAAGTTCTGACCAGGATTTGGAAGATTCATCATCAATCCGGCGATCAAGTCAAAGCAAGTGCTGACCCCTCTTGCTGATCAGCTGGAATCCAGTGCATCAAACGAACTCACAAAGAAGACCCCTACAAAGGTTGGCAACAGGGAATTCCTGATTTTGGACAAACCACCTTTCAGGAATCCAGTGTCTAAGTCTGCTTTGATAAGTGGACGCGCTAACCTTCCGTGTGATCAAGTCTAAAGTGAATCGAGATTCGGATCTCACTAACTTCATTACACATTACAGTTATAGTAGAGCCTATTACTCCAAAAAGCATTTCCATAAAACTCAACAGGGTTTAACCACAGCTTCACTTCACTTTCAATGTAATTTCCATGCATACAAAGAATTATGGCTGCAATTTATACTACTTGAAATACTATTTTTATGATTGGCTGTGTTTGTAACTGCAAAACAGTATTAAAAAGTGTAAAATATTGCGAAAAAGTAGTGTTAAAAACTGTTAAAAATGTTAAAAAATGTACTGTTAAAAAGTGTAAAAAAATGTGGTGTTAATAATAATTTCAGCCCTCCCCCAAATGCCCTATTTTCGTATACGAAACCTTCGACCAACTTAACCCCCCCCCCCCCAGATTTTTGGACTATACCTCCCCCCATAGGTGTGGCTGGCGAAAAAAGTGGGGGTGGGGGTTTGAAAAAAAAATAGGGTGGGGGTTTGGCAAAAAAGGGGGAGGGGGGGTCGCGAAAAAGTCGATTTGGGGGGAGGGGTAAGAAAAATTTTCGAGGGGGGGTCGGCGAAAAATCGGTTTTTCGCTAAAAAACTGAAAATTTTTCTCAATTTTCAGCAATTTTTAGCGATTCTTAAGGTAATAAGGCGAATTTTAGCAATTTTTCGCTAATTTTTTGAAAATTTTCGAATTTTTGGCTAAAAACTTGCAAAAATCCGGGTAGGGGGTTGAAAATTTTTAGGGGGGGGGGGTCGGCCGAAGGCCGATTTTGGGGGAGGGGGAGGGGTAGAAAAAAATTTTTAGGGGGGAGGGTCTGCGACCCCTCCATTTGGGGGGAGGGGTCCCCCCCCAACCCCCCCCCCCTAACACACCTATGCCTCCCCCCACCATAGGTTAACGCGGGGGTGGGGGGGTCAGGGGGGGTCCAAGCCCCCCCCCCCAACACGGACAAGGTACAAGCCCTACCGCCGTCGGGGACAAGGGGTAACGAAAAAATGGCCAAGGGATTGGCAAAAATAGCCGGAAAAAATTAGTTTTACACTAAAATCTCAAAAAATTTCCGGCCTCGCCGGAATTTTTTAGCAATAAATGTTTAATTTTTCAGGAAAATCGGGCAAAACATTGAAATTTTTTCAAAAAATTGAAGATTTCTTGCAAATTTAGATACAAAAATGGCTAATTTTAATAAAATTAGCATTAATTTTTCGAAACATTGTACAAATTTAGGATCAAGTCAACCAGGGGGGGGGGAATCAGAAACGCATTTTTATGCAATAAATTTGATATTTCTGTGCTCAGGACGACGAGACGAGTCGATTGGTACCAAAATTTTCCACTTTTAAAAATTTTGTTTGACGACCTTTTTTTTGATCTTTATATACGTGTTAAAGGGCCCTAAGCCTAAAGGTGCATTCATAGTCGCAAACGCATTGAGACGCGCGTCGCCGCGCGTCAACGCCGCAGATTGTAACATGCCGTTTTCACCGTTTAAAAATAATTGGAGCGTGTTCATGCTTATAAACGCATGCAGACGCTTACGTATACGCGCGTCTACGCGCGTCTGCTTGCGTATGGAACTATGAATGCACCTTAAGCCTTAGCCTCAGCCTAAGGCTGACACTAAGCCTAAGCCTCAGCCTAAGCCTAAGCCTCAGCCATGTGTTAAACATAGGCACTGATATACCCATAAAGTGTAGATTTGATTTTTCAGTGTCTGGGCTTTCCCCCCCCCCCCCCCGGTTGACTAGTGCCCACATTTATTATTGAGGTACAAGCCCCCCTGAAAATTTTGTTTCAAGGTACAAGCCCCCTCAAAATTTTCGGGGGACAAGCCCCCACCAGGACCCGACCCTATGTTAATGTATGCCCCCCACTTTTGGTTACCCCCCCCCCGAATCCCCCCAGCACTTTTTGGGGCCAAAAAGTTATCTAAATTTTGCTAAAAAATGGTTGTTTTTTGAAAAAGTTTTTTCAAATTTTGGCTTAAAATTGGTTTAAAAACTGTGTAAAAAGGCCTAAAACGATAAAAACAAGCTTTGTTTCGACAAAAAAAGCGTTAAAATACAGAAAATTTTGCGTTTTTAGGCCATTTTTAGAATTTTCTGAGGTCCGAATTTGGGGGGGGGGGTTCGGGGGGTACTCCACTCCCCATCACATTTCGGGGGTCGACCACCAAATTTCCGAAGTTTACCCCCCCCCTCCCAAACCAAAATTTCCAGGGAAACTGCGAAAAAGGAGCATGTTTAGCTAAAAAACTTGGGTACAGTTTAGTGGGGTCCTCCCTCCCCCAATTTCGGATTTGGGTCCCCCTCCCCCATTTTTACAACCCCCCCAAATTTTTGGGGGCCCCTGGCTGGCCCCCCAACTGGGGAGGGGTGTTTTTTGGGTAAATTCTGCAAAATTTTTCAAAACAGTCCAAATCTTTGGCTTAAAGTGTTTATTATTGCGAGAAATACACGTTTTTAACGGTTTTATGGACTTTCTGTCTCAATATTGACCTTATTTTAGACTTACAAACATGTTGGCAATCAAGTTTTCGAGTTTTAAAACCCCTGTCTAATGTCAAAATTACTTCATAGTTGAATGTTTTTTGGCATTAGCAATGGCTGAAAATGCGATTTTTGATATAAAAATAGAATAATTTTTTTGGGGGGTCTAAAAAGGGGGCCCCCAAAATTCCGGGGAAGGGGGCCTCCGCAACCCAAATCATAGGTGTACCTTGAGAAAACGTTGGGGGAGGGGGTAGCCGAAATTAGGATGGGTGGGGTCAGCCGTTTTGAGGTGGGGTGGGGTCCGGAAAAATCGAATTTGGGGGGGGGGTAAAAAATTTTTTGGTCAAAAATTTAGAACAAATTCGCAAATTTGCTAAAAAAGCGTTATTTCCAACTAAAAATCAACAATATTTCTTCATTTTTGCTCATTTATTCGAAAAACCTTGGATTTTTTGCAAAAATTTCGACTTTTTCCAAAAAATTTCGAATTTTCACTAATTTTGGAGCAAAATTTTCGAAATTTTGAGGGTGGGGTCTTGCAAATTTGGGTGGGTGGGGTCTGGGATTTGGCCATTTGGGGGTGGGGTCTGCCTCCAAAATTTCGAGGGTGGGGTCGGCACTTTTCCATTTGGGGGGAGGGGTTCCCCCCCCCATCCCCTCCCCCCAGGTACACCTATGACCCAAATCCCCGTTACACCTATGGTTGGGGGGCCCTCCCACGGAATTTTAGGAGGGGGGCCCTTTTTAGACCACCCCAACCCCCCACGACCCCCTCCAAACATCCCCCAAGAAATTTTTCTATTTTTATGCCAAAAATTGCATTTTCAGCCATTGCTAATGCCGAATAACATGAAATCATTAAGTAATTTTAGCATTTGACTGACAGTGTTTTTAAACTCGAAACTTGATTGCCAACATGTTTCTGAGTCCAGAATAAGGTCAGTATTGAGTCTAGAAGTCCATAAAACCCTTATAAACGTATATTTCTCGCGATACTAAACACGTTAAGCCCAAAATTTGGACATTTTGAAAAATGTTGCAAAATGTACCCTAAAAATATCCAGTTTTTGGCCAACTTTCGCGCCTCCGGAGCGACTACCCCCCCCCCAAGTTGGGGAGGGGGGCGGGGCCCCCAAAAATTTCTGTAGGGGGGGTTGTAAAAATGGCTGGGGGGATTACCCTCCCCCAATTATACCTATGATTCAGTGTATACACAGATGATGAATGGATTATGATGCGGGGACATGAATCATGATGTTACAGATTTTCCGTTAACTGTATATATACCTGTTCAAGCTTCTTAATCTCAGGTGAATTGGGATGGGAGCTGTAATTAGTTCCAGCGACAAGCTATCTGACAATGAATTGCTCAAACGATTTTGTGGCCTGGAACCGATTACAGATAATGATCCGTTTTGGAATCAGTTGTTGTCATTTAATTATAAATCCCCAGATAGTCGGTACGTCTACTCGTTTATCCATATATATGTTCTGACTATACATATAAATGTTAATTTCGTACGTATATCATAACTAAGGGTGCGACCCCTGTAATATGAGTCAAAATGCCGCAATGACAGCCTTCATAGCGCTGCGCAGAGCCTGCGCGGATCCTGCGCAGAGATTTTGTGCGCAAAAGGAAGTCCGTGTCGAACTTAGTATAGCCATGGGGTGAAAAAAACCCACCCCCTTTTTGGGGGGGAAAAACCCACCCGCCTCCTGGGTAATGGGTTGGAGATATGAGCTCCAAAACATAGCAGCAGGAAGCGCGACTCTTTCTAACCTATGTATGCAAAGATCAAGTCATTTGGTTCACTCCTGCTTATTTTATGACATTTTGAAATGACAACTATATACTTTTTGGTTCAACCATCCAAAAATTTACCAAAAGTTTGGACCGATGTAACTTGACTAGGTTGGGCTAGAAAAGTTTTGCAAATATCTGCAATGAGGGCAACTCTTCCTCTTTGCACACAGCCAAAATTAGACCGATCCGCTGTACCGTTAGTCTGGCACATTGCCAAACGTGGCGGGGAAAAACCCACCCAAATTTTTTTGAAAATTTTTTTAACAACTCAACACGGAAACAATTAGAGACTACTATCGAGCACGCTGCGTCATCCTATGCGGTCATATTCGGGCAATTTTGCTTACCTGGCTAGCTAGGGGCTAAAAACCTTAAAAGTGCCATTTCGCAGCTGGAGGACCCAATACAGGTAAATTGTGGATTTTAACAGCCAATTCTACGTAAAAACCATTCTCTACACGATAGAATAATAAGTTTTATCAAATTACATCATTTTTAGCATTTTTCAAAAATTGCCCTATGTTTATGTGTTAAACTTTATGAAACCTGGCCAGTTGATGCAGCATTTTCAACGGCACATGAGATCTCAAAAAAAGCTACTTAGATCGGGTTTTTTGGTTCATACTAACTAAAAAGGGTTGAATTTTACACTGGAAGTGTCAGAATTGCGATAGAACAATTTTTAAGCCTTATGAGGGGTGGGTTTATTTTCCCCCCATTTGATTTGGGTTTTTCCCCCATTGGGTCTCAGATAACCCTTACAATAAAACAGTTCCAGCCAAAATCCGAAAATGTGGGTTCCCCCCCATGGCTATATACATCAGGCCAGGGGGCATGCGACCTGGAAAAACCTGGACATATATATGGTACCTGGAAAAACGTGGAATTTGGGTATATAAACATCTGGAAAAACCTGGAATAACCTGGAATTTGCTGATGTCTTCAAAAATGTTTTCAAATTTATTTACCGTTAAAATCTGGATAAACTTACACAAAGTCAAATTCTGTTCAGATCTTTTCAGGAAAATAGAAGACAAAAAATTTCTCGGTTTTCCTTGGCCTCTCCTTAGAATTCGAAAAAATCTGGTTTCGCGAAATCGAAAAATTTTGCGATATTTCAACTCAGCGTAGTCGAAAACATATATACCCATATCCATATACCAAACAGAGATCGGCAAGGTCGAAGTCGCCAGCATACAACGGACCTCTCACATTGCGTAGGCCTTTAATTTTTAACACATTTCTCAAGCTGATGTACTGTTGTAGCACATATTAAAGTTCTACTTTAGTAATATTCTACACAAACAGGATTTTGAAGAAAAGTTGACAAACTTTATTTGCATTCTGCAGTCGCTGGAGGGGTGTAGTTAGTATATGTATAATGCTTTGCAACAAAGAGTTCCGCGCTGCTGCGATACAACCAGACGAAATTTTGGAATAACTTACTCCACTCGGGGTCTTGGCGACTGAGTCCATTAGAAGTTGAAAATTTTTTGAAATTATGAAAAATCAGTACGTGATGAAAAAATTATATATGAAATAATCTTTACGCAAGAAAATTTTCATCATGTTTCAAATCGTTTCCATTCGATGCAAAAGCACTTCAGGTGCGAAATCGCTTTAAAAATGAAGCTTATAAGCGCCGCAGGCGCGACAAGTTAAAGTGGAAAGCACAGTTTTTACAACAAATTTTAAACGATGATCTGTCAGAATTTTTTAACGTTGTTTTCGCGAAAACTACCCTTTCCAATTTAAAGTAATTGCTTTCCACTTCAATATTTTAAAAATTTTCGCGCCTGCGGCGCTTTTATGCTTCATTTCGAAAACATTTTCGTACCTGTAGTGCTTTTGTTTCCATGCTTCAAGTGGAAGGGTCGTTTTCGCGAAAACGTTAAAAAATTCAGACAGGAAAGCGCCGTACAGGCGAAAATTTTTAAAATTGTATATACTTGGAAAGCGACACAGGCGAAACAAATTTTAGAAATTGAGATTGAAAAGCGCCGAAGTTGTGAAAAAAGTTTTGTTCGTGCACAAAAAATAGCTCAGTTTTTCGCCTCCCGCGTGCGTAGTTCTCCGGGACAACGCGCTCTGCGAGCAAGCCAGTGCGTTGTCCTCGGACACGGTACGATGAGAGCTACCGCGCATAAGGTACGATGAGACCTAGTTCTCGACGCACTTCGCGACGCAGTGTGCGCAGTCCACTCCTCGGAAACGGCACGCAGTGGCTTCCCGCATACGTAGTTCGTCGGGACAGCGTGGTCCTGCTTCCCGCATGCGTAGTTGTTCGAGAAAGCGTGGTCCGTGAGCAAGCCAGTGCGCACTTCTCAGGGACGCCGCGCTGTATAGACTCCTGCGTGCGTAGTTCGGCGAGACGGCGTCGTGCGTAGTCCTTCATTTTGCTTTGCGTAGTGCGTGGATCCAGCCTATAACGTTCGGCAAATTGTAGGCTGTGCTGACCTGTGATACCAAATTTTAGCTCATCTGGGGTCCGTTTCGTAAAAGTGATTATATACTTCCTTAGTGATTAGTGATTATAGCAAGGTTATTAAAAAATCAAAAATCGTGTTTTTGCTGCCATTTTCGCAAATGAAATCCGATCGAAATAATTTTAGGTATTGTATATTTATATCAACTGGTAACGACCCCCTCTATATATGGTGCAAATTTCATGCCGATAGCCCTTGTGTAGCACTCACTAGCTAGAGTAATAAAAAGTTTTTGTGATTTTTTTGTTAACGAATTCACAAAAAATCACCCACGGATCAAATCTTAGGGTACCGCTAGGAAATTTTTCTTTTCATGGATAAATAGAGCATAGTCCATCCATAGTGTTATATATTATGTAAAACAGGTTGGCCCCAAAAGGGCAGTATTCCTTTCTAGACCTCACCTGTTATTTATTCAATTACAAAAATTGTCTTTGTTGCTTGAAGCATGGCGCTTCAGGTTTATGTTACTATTTCACTTGGCTGGCTGTTACTTCTTTTGATATACAATCACTATATTCTTTCTCGCTGAGCTCCGTACAGAACGGAGAGAGCAGCCAGGTCTATACTTGCCGTGGCTGAACTTGCCATGTTCAGCGCAAGTTAGTGCTTTATCACTAGGGATGCACCGGGGCCTGGCCCCGGCACCGGGGCCAGGCCCCGATACCACCCGGGGCCAAAAATTAGCTAAATTTTGTAAATTTTTGACATTTTTTACCAAAATTTTGAATTTTTGAAAATCAAAAAGTGTTACAAATCGTTTGTTTTCCCACCGATGTCAATGAAAACAACGATAGTAACGTTTATATATCAAAAATTATTGCAAAATTCAAGTTTTCAAGAAAATTTTTGAAAATTTTCGATTTGGACGCATCTCTACTTTCACCTAACCCTAACGCACCCATGTGTAGCTCTCAAGCTACATTGGTGCTCAAAAATCTGCAACCATTTAGATTGCTGACAGTCGAAGACTGCGTAGAGGACGTCACCTGCACTGCTTAAATAGGGCCCAAACCTAATTAGCATAATCCGAATGCAAAAAATGTCCTAAGCTAGCCCTCTGTTAAAGATAGGGCTTCTAAATGGAGAAATGACTCACTATGTACTAAACATAATAGTTTCCGTTTTATCATAGGGATCGCGGCAGCGACCCCTATAATATGTGTGAAAAGTGGCTGGAGACAGTGTAAAATAAGCTGCGCAGAAGCTGCGCAAAATCCTGCGCAGATCCTGCGCAGATTTCATGCGCAAATTGTAGAGCACATCGAGTTTAGTATGTCTGTGACGTTTCAGCCCCGTATCACTTACCGTTAAAAAGTAGCGCCCCGGACCGGTTATGGCGGCGATGTTTTTTTTTCGGTTTCTCCTATTTGATGGTTGTATTGTATATACATAATGTTCGCCGCTTTCACGTGATCTGCAGCGGTGGGCCAACCTAAAGGGCTATGGGGTCTAGTAGTATATCCCTCTAAAGAATTTAAGAATCACAACTTTTTTTTGCGCCGCAGCTGCGCCACAGCGCCGCAGTGGCGCCGCAAAGTCGGCTCATAGCGAAAAGTGGCCATTTTTGTGGTCGTCGCTCAGGTCGAAGGTTACGAGCTGGGGCTGATTTCTTTTTATATTCAGAAATTACATACATTGAACTAACTAACGGTCCAGGTTGTGTTTCTCTATCACTTCCCTAGCGACCACAGTGGCCCGTCAAAGATGGCGAAAATTCGAAAAATGAAAAATCGAAATTTCTCGCTATCTATTTAAGTTTGAAAGCTCAAATCTTCCATACAATGGTTATCTGGCACGGAGAATCCATTCCCGCAGTCAGTTTTACCGTCAGACCCACCCATCTTGCTGGGCTGGTTCCAGTTTGCCGTCGGGAGGGTCAAGTCGGAAACCGCTTGCTGGAGGTCCATAGTAGGCTCTACCTGGCCTCTCAAAACTTTGTCTATAGGGGTTTTCTGGTGTGCCCAGCTCATTCCCGGTATCCGTTTTGCCGTCCGACGTGTCTATATTGCTGGGCTGGTTCTACTTTGCCGTCTGGAGGGTCAAGTCGGAAACCGCTTCCTGGAGGTCCATAGTAGGCTCTACCTGGCCTCTCAAAACTTTGTCTATAGGGGTTTTCTGGTGTGCCCAGCTCATTCCCGGTATCCGTTTTGCCGTCCGACGTGTCTATATTGCTGGGCTGGTTCTACTTTGCCGTTTGAAGGGTCAGTCGGGTGGGAGGGTCAAAAAGAAAATTTTTCAAAAGTGGTAAAATTTGGCATCAAATGGAAGCCCTAAGTGAGCTGAGCAACTTTTGTCATAGAACTGCGTACCCAAAGTGGCTGTAGAGTGCTGTGGTGGGGTGGGGTGGGGACTCAGGCGATTTTGGGTCAAAAATAAAATTTTTCAAAAGTGGTAAAATTTGGCATCAAATGGAAGCCCTAAGTGAGCTGAGCAACTTTTGTCATAGAACTGCGTACCCAAAGTGGCTGTAGAGTGCTGTGGTGGGGTGGGGTGGGGACTCAGGCGATTTTGGGTCAAAAATAAAATTTTTCAAAAGTGGTAAAATTTGGAATCAAATGAAAGCCCTAAGTGAGCTGAGCAACTTTTGTCATAGAACTGCGTACCCAAAGTGGCTATAGAGTGCTGTGGTGGCGACTTAGGTGATTTGGGGTCAAAAGTAAAATTTTTCAAAAGTAATCTATAATTAATAATAATTAAAAGGATAGACGTAGGCCCAACACACATATTATCCCCTTTTGTGCGGAGCATTTTTGTTACTTGTACATTCCTGCTCCAGCAGAAATAAAAATTTTTGTTAACGGGTGATTATTTTGAAACCGTTAACAAAAAATCACCGACTTTCGTCTACTGCAACTTACTGGTAGGTCGTAGAGCAGCGAAACTGGGGTGGTTTAATGCTTAGCCCAAGACCTATTCATGGATCCTCAAAGTACGTAATCGATTTGGTTTAGTTTTACGAAAGTTCCACCAAATATCCAAATTTTGATTTTTTTGTTAACCTTGCGAGAGCAAAGTGTAACCGCTTTGAATGCGTTATACACATTTGCTTTGGTTTGCGTGAATAGATCCTAAAAGTGTCCAGTCTTGTAGTTTTATGTTTTCGGAGCAAGTAGTATCGATAGACTCATCTCGAGCAGTCTGTTCAAAATTCATACCTGTCCTTGATTCTCTCTACTTCGGCTTTACTAGATCCTATGTAATTGTTACCCTTGTGTTTGTGTTCCTGTTATTTTAGCACAACTTCCAAAATCTTAGAAGAGTCGGTTCAAGATCTTTGCGAGGCGTTAATGTACAACACTCCAACTACAGGAAACTTTGCTGCCTTTGTTCGCGTATTTTTGCGTCGAGCTGGAGAATTGAAGATATCTGCTCAGTGCAAGGAGTATGTATTAGGGATGGGCGAGGAAAAAAGGACTGGAAAAAAGGTTCTTACCGCTTTTTCCGATTGGGTGAAAAAGGAAAAATATTCCATGTGTTATTTTGACGACTTTTACAGCAAAATATATATAATGCTTCTGAACTTTTCCAGCGATTTTGCACTATTTATAGTAGGGGCATAGTAGGTGGGGGAGTCTGGTAAATCTAACGAAATTGAATTTGGGTTTTTCGGAACATCGGAAAAAATGGAATAAATATTCGGGATCTGAAAGTTAATTTATGAAAGTAGAGCATTAAGAAACTATCAAAAACAGCTTTTAATGAGGTATTCATGGTATTCATGAATTTGAGCTAATTCTGATATTTAAGATTTTTAGCCAGGAATGTGTATTATTGGGCTGTAACTCAGGTGGAGTTAAAATAATTCCATGCCTAAAGGTGGAGTGTTCACCAAAAACTGTTAAAACATCTGGAATTGTTTACACTACGAAGTATCTGAAAATGTTTGATTCCTGTAATCAATAGTGGAACCTTTGTAAGCACTTGGCTGGGCAACTGCATTAGCCCTATGGCATGGGCGTATCCAGGGGAGGGGTTTTGGGGGTTGAAACCCCCTCCTTTTGGGTTGTATTTTATCAATACTCCATTACAATATGTGTAAAGTTTTGTCAAAACCCCTCTTTTTCAGATAATTCTTGCCAAAACTCCCTCCTTTTAAAAATCCTGGATACGCCCCTGCCCTATGGGGCTATTAAAAAACGCGAAAACTGCTTCTATATATACATGCAGAAACATGAAATATGGCAGCTTGTAACACATTGGCTAATCTTTGAATCGCCGGAAAAAACAAAAAATTTGGAAAAAAACCGGGAGCAATTCAGGTCCATGCGCGCCCCATTGAAAATTTCAGCCCAATCGGCTCACCCAATCTCGAGATAGGTAGATAGGGGGGGCACGAAATTGTGGACAATAATAATAATATTAAACATGTCCAGAACATAGGGTTCCAAACCCTTGGGAAAGGGCGGGAACCCAATAATAATCATACCTGGGTTTACTTTAGGCGAAAAAAAGTGGGGGGAGATGGGGGAGCCCCCCCACTAGTGAGGGGGAGGTCTTAAAGTGGGGGGGGGGGCATAAAATGGGCTAAAAATGCCAAAAATACCGTATAAAAAGCCTGTTTTCTACATATACTGCTATAACTAAGCTTAAAAGTGCTCAAAAATTGAGTTTTAGCACCAAAAAAGACGATTTTTGACCAAAAATTTCCGGCGACGCCGGAAAAATTTTGAAAATTTTGACCAAAAATCCTAAAAATTTAGCATTTTCTGGGCACCTTAGGGTGAGTGGGGGGGGGAAGCCCAAAAAAGTGGGGGTGGGGCGGAGAGGGGGGGGGACGAGGTCGAATGGGGGGGAACCCGAAAAGTGGGGGGGGGCCCCCCCCCCCCCCCCAGTAAAGTAAACCCAGCATACTTATATACATAATACCAAGAGTACATAATATAAGAGTGTGCCTGTGCCACTAGGCACACACTAATCAGAGCAAAAACTATGCTCTGCTCGCTAACGGCCCCCCCGCAAGTCAGTATATACCTACTCGAAACGGGGGTACACTCACTCGCTCTATGTTTATGTGCTTAAGCTCAAAAACACAAGCAGTGCGTGCGCGAATTTTGTGCCTGCTTCGAGCTTTAGAACATAAACATAGCGCTCAAAATTCTTTGAAGTGAAGGGTCTAATTTGCGGGGGGGGGGTGGGCCGTTAGCGAGCAGAGTATAGTTTTTGCTCTGATAACATAGAGTGTGCCTAGTGGCGCACTCTTATATTATGTACTCTTCATAGTACATATTATAACAAGTCTTTAGCTGGAACCCGCAAGCTGCGATGCTAAACAATGTCCTAATTCACTACGTTGTTTTTAAGGATGGATTTCTCAGATATACCACGTTTAGTTAAGTCGTTTCGTGCATTGCGCATTAATTTCTAATCCGCAATGAGTGGAAACTGTACTGAATTGGTTTCTGATGTAAGAGGTTGATACAGGTAGTTTTATTTTCGGTTTGAGTGAGCTCCAACGAATATTATGCATATTAGGTATATACTGATGGCTGCTTATAGAAGTTTATTCATTTTAGCAAAATCTTTTTTTGGCAGACGAGCAATGCGTTGCTGATCCTGAGAATTTGCTGTACCTTCTTTGCCCAACGAATGTCAGAAGAAGATTTTCTGCAGCTGTTTTGCAAGAAGATATTACACCAGGATGGTTGGTTTTGTTGTCATTCTATTTTTATTATTAAAAGAATCAGAGATAGAGATAAGATTCCTGCGCTACGTGGGTTTATTTTAGTCGAAAAAAGTATGGTTGGGGAGATTGGGGAAGGGGAATCCCCCCACTAGTGGGGAGATAAAATAGTCTAAAAATGCCAAAAATACAGTAAAAATCGCATGTTTTCTACGTACTGCTATAACTATGCTAAAAAGTGCTCAAACATTGAGCTTGAGTATCAAAATAACTATTTTTGACCAAATTTGAAAATTTTGGTTAAAAATCCTTAATTTGTCATTTTGGGCACCTTTTAGTTCTTGGGCGGGAAGCCCAAAAAAGTGGGGGGGGGGACCCGAAAGTTGGGGGGGGCGCCCTCCCTCCCTCCAGTAAGTCCAGACTACACAGCGTTAATAGGATTTTATGCAAACTGCTACGTACCGGTTGCTTGCAAATAATTTTGTCTGTTACTTGTTAGGTAAGGTTGAATCTCGACCAGACAATGAAGAGCCATTTGACAGTCCGGCTGAAGAGCTTCTAAATGCCATTATTGAGATTCTGGTAGATTTGGATGTAGAGTACGTTTTGCCTTGCAGAAAGTTATATTCGTGCGTAGCTTCGTATTTTAGTTGGAAACACAATGCAACTGATAAATGACCGCATATAATTTACATAAATTAGATCGCCTTTACGAGCTTTTTAAAGTCTGGTGAATTTAGTAAATTTCCAAGCATATATATATATATATATATATATATATATATATATATATATATATATATATATATATATATATATATATATATATATAAATGAGTCGATTTCTGAGTGATTCGACTGCGGGGTCGATGTTTGTGGACAACTTCAAAAAATCGAAATGGCTCAATTTCACATATTTCATAGCATTCTAATGGAATAATAAATCCTGCTAATATTAGAGCTCTACGCTGAGTTTTGGTCCTGTAATGCCAATTTTTGTGATTTACGACCTCCCGGGTTGCCACCGTTTTGGACAAGTCAACTTAATGGTCTCTACCGGACGGCAGGCTGCAGCAATTGGGCTCAAATTTGTAGTAGGCAGTTAGCAGTGTTAGTATTGTCTGTTGGAGTAGCCAGAGCTACTTGTCTTCAGTGATGTTTGGGCTGAGATACTAGCAACCTGAAATAAGCTTGACGCGAGGATCCGCGCAGTCGTCGTTTTTTGCACCTAGAAGCCTCAAAATCCCCCAAAAAGATACAGCTTTTGTATATATGATTTTTCATACTATTTCTGACCTGTCTGCAAAAAATCAGCCAAATCCCAGACCCAGTTACGAGATATGGCCATTCAAAGTTTGAAAAATCATCGATTTTCAGCCAAAAGAGCGATTCGGGCCACTATCGGAAAAAATAAAATTTCTCAGATTTAGCTGAAATTCACCCAAAACGTTCACTATGGTACTGAGTTTACGGGTACAAAATATTAGGCCGATACCTTTTCTCTTTAGTGACTTACGATGGCCCAAAGTGGCCCAAATCGCTCTTTTGGCTGAAAATCGATGATTTTTCAAGTTTTGAATGGCCATATCTCATAACTGGGTCTGGGATTTGGCTGATTTTTTGCAGACAGGTCAGAAATAGTATGAAAAATCATATATACAAAAGCTGTATCTTTTTGGGGGATTTTGAGGCTTCTAGGTGCAAAAAACGACGACTGCGCGGGTCCTCGCGTCAAGCTTAATTCAGGTAGCTAGTGTCTCAGCCCAAACATCACTAAAGACAAGCAGCTCTGGCTACTCTAATAGACAGTACTAACACTGCTACCTGCCTGCTATAAATTTGAGTCCGTTTGTTGCAGCCTTCCGTTCGGCAGAGACCGTTAAGTTGACTTGTCCAATACGGTGACAGCCCGGGACTAAGTAAATCACAAAAATTGGCATTACAGGACCAAAACTCAGAGTAGAGCTCTACTATTTGGAGGATTTATTATTCCATTAGGGTGCTATAAAATAAGTGAAATTGAGCGAATTCGATTTTTTGGGTTGTCCACGCAATAGTCGAGCTTCCCAGAAATCGACTCATATAAGCGGTAGCGGCCCCTATAATATGAGAGAAAATGGTCGAATGACCGTGTAAAACAAGGCTGCGCAGATTATGTGCGCAAAAAATTGTACGTGTCGAGTTTAGTATGTTCCTGAAGTTTCATCCCCGTACCACTTTCCGTTAAAATGTTATGCCAAAAGCAAAAATCGCTTACGAGAGATGTTTTTTTCGGTTTCTCGCTTTTGATGTCTCATAAGGGGGTTTTGTAGCTTGAATAACTACAGATAGAAAAATTTTTGCCTATGAAACCCATATATATTCTTGTATTACAAATCAAAAATAAGAAAATAAGCTAGTTTTTATGCCTCCCGGAGCCGGAAAAAATTCTTGGCTTGGGGCCAAAGTCGGCCAAAACGCTAAAATGGCCAAAAAGTATGCTTCAGAGGCGCCTTAATAAGTCAGATTGGGCTATATATGGGGTAATACTGACTATATGGTTAAACAGTACACATATCAGGGTCGTTCAAATGCTATATGATTTTCCGTCTCCGTGCGTAATTTTTCGGTACTGGCCGGCCAAAGTTGGTGAATTTTGGGTTGAACTTTGAACTTAAATTTTCCCTTATTTTGCTACATGGGTGGCTCAAATTTTGCATACAAATGTTTTTTGGGACGGAGAATCGATTCCCGCTATCAGTTTTGCTGCCCGAGTAACCGAAGTTGCTGGGTTGGCTCCACTTGACCGTCTGAGGGGTCAGGTCGGTAACCGCTTCCCGGAGGTCCATAGTAGGCTTTACAAAGCCTCTCCAAACTTTGTCTATAGGGGTTTTCTGGTGCGCCCAGCTCATTCCCGGTGTCCGTTTTGCCGTCTGACCCACCCATCTTGCTGTGCTGGTTCCACTTTGCCGCCTGGAGGGTCCGGTCGGTACCGACTTCCGGGAATATCATATAGGACTGTACATAGCCTCTCAAAACATTGTCCATAGGGGTTTTCTGGTGCGCCCAGCTCATTCCTGGCATCCGTTTTGCCGTCTGACCCACCCATCTTGCTGTGCTAGTTCCACTTTGCCGTCTGGAGGATCAGGTCGGTGGGAGGTCATGGGGTCAAAAATGAAAATTTTCAAAAGTGATCAAATTTGGTACCAAATGAAAGCCATATGTGAGCTGAGCAACTTTTGTCATAGAACTGCATGCTCAAAGTGGCTGTGGTGGGGTGGGGTGGGGACTTAGGCGATTTTCGGTCAAAAATGAAATTTTTCAAAAGTGGTCAAATTTGGTACCAAATGAAAGCCCTAAGCGAGCTGAGCAACTTTTGTCATAGAACTGCATGCTCAAAGTGGCTGTAGAGTGCTGTGGTGGGGTGGGGTGGGGACTTAGGCGATTTTCGGTCAAGAATGAAATTTTTCAAAAGTGGTCAAATTTGGTACCAAATGAAAGCCCTAAGCGAGCTGAGCAAGTGGTCAAATTTGGTACCAAATGAAAGCCCTGAGCGAGCTGAGCAACTTTTGTCATAGAACTGCATGCTCAAAGTGGCTGTAGAGTGCTGTGGTGGGGTGGGGTTGGGACTTAGGCGATTTTCCGTCCAAAAATAAATTTTTAAAAAAGTGGTCAAATTTGGAACCAAATGAAAGCCCTGAGCGAGCTGAGCAACTTTTGTCATAGAACTGCATGCTCAAAGTGGCTGTAGAGTGCTGTGGTGGGGTGGGGTTGGGACTTAGGCGATTTTCGGTCAAAAATGAAATTTTTCAAAAGTGGTCAAATTTAGTACCAAATGAAAGCCCTAAGCGAGCTGAGCAACTTTTGTCATAGAACTGCATGCTCAAAGTGGTTGTGGAGTGCTGTGGTTGGCTTACTTGCTACTGTTGAAAGATATCTATATATACATCAGGAGCATACATATATAAAATATAAATATATAAAGAAAGCAAGAACAAAAAGTGCTCCTTCGTCGCATGTAAAATACATATGAGTCGTCGTAGGCAGGTTGTACAGAAGCAAAAACTAGCCTGTAAAATACATATGAGTTCCGTAGGGAGGTTGTAAATTAAGGAAAACAAGTTGCAACCGCTTAACATATGAGCCTGTCCTACAACGAGGCTCCTATTGGCGTCACAGTGCATTTCACATTAAAGCCTCATGATAAACCTCAGCTTCATCCTCATTACGGAAAAATGAATAGACGTTGTGGCCCAGAAGAAATGGACTGAAGTGAACTACGACTGCTCAAGCTGAACTGTACATGCAACCTGATGTTTCCTGAATCACTATGGCACACCTCTAATGCATTCTCGAAACACTTTCACATTATACACACGCAGAATGCGTTCCCACTTGGCTGTGAGTCAGAGCGCCTCATGGCGTACCGTATTGAGCATATGCACACTATAATGACTGATCAACATTATATGAAGGATAATTTGTAATGAAAAGCTTTTTGCAGTATGTATTTATATAAAAGTAAAATATATATCTGCAAATTATTCGTATTATGACATACGCCAATATGAGCCTCGTTGTAGGACAGGCTCATTTGTTAAGCGGTTGCAACTTGTTTTCCTTAATTTACAACCTCCCTACGGAACTCATGTGTATTTTACAGGCTAGTTTTTGCTTCTGTACAACCTGCCTACGACGACTCATGTATTTTACATGCGACGAAAAGAGCACTTTTTTGTTCTTGTATATACGTATATATACATAGGACGAAAGTTTTCGAAGCCATCCTTCTTTCGTAAAGCTTACTGTTTTTCCAAAATGTAGTCTGAAATTGATGTTTGAAAGTGTGAAACTTACTTATCTAACATTTCTAATTTTCAAGATTTCCGTTTTAGTCGTTTTAGTTAGTGTTTTAATTGTCGTCAGTACCTCTCATATTACAAAAGTTGGAGTAGGTGACGACAGCTGATGTATTCTGCTAGCTATTCAGTGACTGTTCAGCACCATGCCACACATCTTCGTGCGAAGGAGGAGGGAAACACTTGAAGCTTAGTACTGCAGGAGTTTTGCTGTTGGTGCAGTCTCCAGAGTGGACCAGGGTCATAGAAGTTTCAAATTGTGTAATATTTTCTGAGCACTGGTGTTAGTTTGTTTTTTGTATCCTTTCGTCAGAAACTACATTTTCTGTTCTTGGTTATATTGAACAAATTGAATGGTAGAGCTTTAGAATAGCTCGTAGCCAGCTATGGCCCTGGTGGCGGATACTGTTGTGAAAGGAGTGGGTTAGGACAGGGAAACTAGTTTTTGAGTAAAGGCTGTGCCGTCGTGATTTTAAGTAATGGATTATGGCAACATTGCTTCTATTAGTTTGATTTTTCTTTTATCTTTTTTTCCATTTTAGGGACATGACTATGGCTTCCCACCTTGAATCCCTGAGCTGGGTTATTAGCGTGCTTTCCTCACAGCTATTTTTGGACAAACCCACGCAAAATTCCCTATGGCTTCGCTATTTTATGACAGGAAGATGGTAATTTTTTGTCATATTGCTTTTGACCTGATATCGATGACGGAGAAGTTTGAAATTTTTTGGCTGGTTTTAGTCGTTGCTACTAACTTTCATGTTGTGAGAGTATTTTCCTGTTTAATTGCTGTTTTAAGAGGGATTGCTGTCATTTCTCTGCCCTTTACTTTGTTTCGGTTAGTGTCACGTTTTAGAATTTAGTTTGGGTTTGTCTAAACATCTAGCTGTCAGGTACAAATGCCACTCGTTTTAATTGCTTTTTAGTCTAATGAAAGAACAAACGTAACTAAGATTGTCACAATAGCACCTCCGACTCGAAAAATTCGAGCCTGAGGAGGGGATCGAACCTACAACCTTTGGCGATCTAGGCCAACGCTCTACCGATTGAGCCTTCCGGGCACAATCGAACCAAGCTAAAGTTTGAATTCGTTCCCAAAGTTGATGTTATGTCCACGTTACCGTTACGTTAAACGTTACCAGAAAGGACTACTCCATGGCATGCCACGGCTGTGGCATCTGGTTCCACCGTGTTTGTCTCCGTTTGTCAGTCAAGGACCTATTGAGGGAATATTCCTGCGGGTGGACTTGCTCAAACTGTCCCTCCACCAGCTCAGCAGCCCAGGTCCAGTTACCCAATCCCCCCAGCCAACCCCAAGCTTGCCCGCCGGCAAACCGACCCGGCAGGCCCGCCCGGGTCAAACCGCGACAGCAAACCCACAACAGCCCCAGAGCCCTCCGATTTCTGCAGTGGAATTCCAACGGCCTCAGCTCAAGCAAAAGAGCTGAATTGGCCAAAATGCTCCATGACCGCAACGTGGACGTTGCCGTCCTTCAGGAAACCCACCTCCAACCTGGCATGAACTTTGTAATCAAGGGCTACACCGTATACCGGGCCGACCGTCTGGTTAGAAGGAACCGCAATGCCCGTGGGGGCAAAATTGGCGGAGGGGTTGCTACTCTCATCAAACAGGGTATCTAGCACCACCTCCTGCCTGCCACCCCCACCGGGGATACCACCACTGAACTGCTGTCCGTCAAATTGTTTGAGGCCCGTGAACTGACTGTTACGAACATTTATGTGCCACCTGTCGTCCCCTGCCAGCAGGACAACAGAACCCAGCAGTTTGACCCATCCGCCCTGCCCTCCGGTAGAGGATCCCTTATCCTAGGAGATCTAAACGGTCATAGCCCTCTCTGGGACACCTCTGCGTCTGCCTCCGATTCTGTCGGAGAGAAATTCGAGGACTGGATGGAATCGAAAGGTTTTGTTCCAGTTAACGACGGGTCCAGAACTAGAACAAATCCCACCACCGGCAACGGATCGGCCCCGGACGTGTCGGCTGTGCACGCATCCCTGGTCCCTGCTATCTCATGGTCAGTCGACCCCACCCCCTCTGACTCGGACCACCACCCCATCTGGCTGTCTGTCTCTGCTGCCGGCCCTCCGACGAAGAAGAAGCTGAAGCGGCTACGGCTGGCCAAAACGGATTGGGCACAATTTGCGGATATCTTGGACCAAAAGCTCACCGAATCCTGCTCTGACCCAGACTGCAGCCTCAATCTCCTAGTCAGATCCTTCAGCTCCGCCATCGTGGAAGCCCAGGAGGCCTCTGCCCCTTATGGGGACTCAAGGACTCCTGCGCCCTGGTGGAATGCAGAAGCTGCCGCAGCCATTCAGATGAGAGAGCGTCTGGCAGCTGAGGCTAAAACGAATCGACGTAAACTAGAAGAATGGAAAGCCGCCTGCCGGGAAGCCAGAAGAATTATTGCCAAGTCCAAACGGGACCACTGGATCCAGTATGTATCACGTCTGGATGCCAGAACCGATCCGAAAGAAATCTGGAACACAGTCAAGGGCCTGAACGGAAGACTGAGAGCTGCCCCTTCCGGGGCATGTCTTCAGCGAAATGGCAAATTCTTCTCTACTCCCAGGTCAAAGGCCTCTGCATTCATCAAGGAATACGCCCGAGTCGCTGCCGTCAGATCCCGGAAATCTGACCGGAAAACCATCATTGAAACGAAGAATGATCTGAATAGCCCGTGTGGCCATCCCGACGACGAACCCAGCGCCTGTGCCCCCTTCTCCATGGACGAACTTCAAACGGTTCTCCAGAGACTCAGGGCTAATGCCGCACCCGGGATTGATCGGGTCAGGAATGCCAGCCTCTGCCACCTAACGGATAAAGCCAAATCGATCCTTCTCCACATCTGCAACCGCTCATTCAAAGAAGGATTCTGCCCTACTTCGTGGAAAAGGGCAAAGATTGTGCCCATTCCCAAACCAGGGAAAGATGCCTCTGACATTTCCAGCTACCGGCCAATCGCGCTCACATCCTGTCTCGCCAAAGTGATGGAGAGACTGGTGCTGGGTCGGTTATCCTATCTGCTGGAAAAGAACGAGGCTATCACGAGATATCAAGCTGGCTTCCGATCTGCCCGGTCCACCCAGGATCAGGTTCTCAGGATCACACAATCGATCAGCGACGGTTTCAACCACAAAAAGCCGGCCCACCGAACTGTCATGGCTCTCATTGATTTCTCCAGAGCATTCGATAGAGTCTGGCACTATGGTTTGCTGCGGGCGATGTCGCTTCTCAATGTGCCCAGATGCATATCCCGGTGGGTTAAAGCTTTCCTACAGGATCGGCTCTATTCCGTCGAATTTGAAGGGGCCACTAGTCGGCCAAAACGATTTGGCTGTGGCGTTCCCCAGGGTTGTGTCCTCTCTCCAACTTTATTCCAGGTGTTCATAAACTCCCTGGCTGAGGCAGTTCCTGAAGAAGTGGAAATTTCCCTATTTGCTGACGACGTGGCCGTCTGGTGCAAGCACCCACAGATTGCGGTGGCCACCCGTAAACTCCAGGAAGCCCTTGATGCTATCACCAAATGGGCTAGATGGAACAAAATGGTCATCAACGTCCAGAAGTGTGAAGCCTCAGTGTTTACCACCTGGAACAAGGAGCAGAACGTCAAACCGCACCTAACCATTGACTCCCAGCAAATCCCAGTCACCAAGACCCCGACTTTTTGGGAATCAAATTCGATCCATCTCTATCCTTCAGGGCCCACATCGACCAGCTCATCTCCAAACTCAGAAGAAGAAACAATATTCTTCGATCCCTAGCTGGTACCAAATGGGGATGCAAAAAGGAAGACCTTCGGATGGTGTACCTTGCTTATATTGCATCCGCCATAGAATATTGTGGCCCTGCCTGGATGACGACTACTGCTCCTTCCAACCTGAAACGGCTTCAAACAATCCAGAACGAAGCCGCCAGAGCCATAACAGGCTGCCCTAGAGGATCCCCTGCTGAACTCACAGTCAAAGAGGCAGGCCTGGAGCCTCTTCATGTCCGTGCCAAATCCCTAACTGCTTCAGCATACGAAAAGTATCAGTGCCTCCCAGATTCTAACCCCACTGCAGATTCTTTTGCTTCCCCAACTGCCCGTCGCCTGGCCTCCCAAGCCTCCTGGCGGGAGGAGGGCCGGTCTCTAACAGTGCTGGCCTCCACCGACAGCCTGGCCAAGGAAAAAATAGCAACAATCAGTCCGTTCCCACCCTGGGAAGCCCCATCCGGGCTGGAAATTGTGACTGAAATCTACGGCATCTCCAGAAGAGACCCCCCAGAAAAGAAGAAATCTGCTACGGAAAGTATCCTGGATCGCCTGACCCCGGCCGATATCGAAATCTACACTGACGGATCAGCCCAAGAAGGAACCAGAAACGGAGGAAGCGGCGTCTATATTCTTCACCATCGGCTGGGTCTCACCGGGAACATAATCGAACCAGCTGGTCTGGTCACCTCCAGCTACGGAGCTGAGCTCCGGGCGATGGACCGCGCCCTGGAATGGATTGACGCGACGGCATCCGCTGAAGATCAAATCATCAGAATTTTTTCGGATTCCCAATCGCTGACCAGGAAGCTGTCCTCTGGTCCTGCCAAATCAACTACCTATAAGGAGTTTACCATCTGGCGCCGCATAAAGTCCATCCTGAACTGTCAACCACGAACCCTCCAAATCCACTGGCTGCCCGGCCATTCGGGCATACACGGCAAAGAAATCGCTGACACGCTCGCTGGCCTTGGCTCAAATCTGGATCAGGCTGCTACTCCGGTAGATTTCAGGGCAGTGAAATCCCTAATTTCGAGACATTTCACTAGCACCTGGCAATCCAGTTTATCCTCGGACAGACTAGACCTGCTTCGAATCCCCCGCAACCCTGACCCGAAGGAGACTGGACTATCCAGGGCTGACAGGTCAGTCCTGTCCCAACTTCGTGTCGGGGGCTTCTCTCCAATCCTAAACTGGTACCTCCATAGGATTGGAGCCCGAGATTCTCCCTCATGTGCCCATTGCCCTGACCAGGAAGACACACTGTCGCATGCCCTACTCTACTGCCCACAATCAGACCGCCCACGCCTATCCCACTTGGGTCCTAACCCTAGCCTTGCGGTCCTCTGGGAAAAGCCTCGGGAGGTCCTTGCCTTTCTCAGAGAATGCGGCCGCCTCCGTCCTGGAGGTGTCCGGGCCGATTGAATCTGTATTCAGGTGGCTGGAAGCATCAACAACAACAACAACATGTTATGTCCAATGTACATAGATTCCAGTTTCCTTGACTTTATTTCTTTCTGTTGTGCATCGAAGATATTTTTGTACGAACCAATGAATTATAGTTATCTTCGTTTCAGCTCGATTCACGCCTGTTTATTGACCAAGAAGCTGTTGCAGAATTATTTGAGCGTTGTGGCGTCTGCGACTGATAACGGAGGCTTCGATTCTGGTGGTAGTCTAGTGTTGGGATTAGCTAGTTAGTTAAACCTTTTGTTTTTATTGGTATGTAAAATCTGAAATCTTGGGGTTGATTACTCTTTAAACCTAAATTAATCGGAGTATTTAATTCAACATTTGGAATTAATTAATAAAAGTTGCTTGCTATGTACCTACCGTACGCTTTGGCTAATTAGCAAATTTGCGAGCAGACGTGTTTGTATGGAAGCGTGTATTTAGTGTAAAGTTGCCCCCTGCCCTGAGACTGCGAGGGGGATATCCTCTTAATGAACCGCGCTTATCTAGCATGGTTTACATGCTATTGTGTGAGTTGCATACTCTTACTGCTAACGCGAAACCTGCTTATTACATTACAGAATAGTCGCTATTAATGTGCACCCCATGCTAAAGGAAATGAACGTTTAGCTTAGATTGCACGTATATTCTTGGTACTTGCTGTTTTGCTACCATTTGTTGGCAGTCTATCAATTTTACCAGTTTGCAGATAGCAATAGGCTGTGCTATAAACACTCACAACTATATTCTAAGGGCAGTTTCACGAAGAATCCTATTTTTTTCGAAACAAAGGGTCAGTAATGATTTGCAGAATGCAGTTTGGCCTAAACACTTAGCTAATGCCGCTACAGCTAAGTTAGCGAAGAGTTTCTGCCAACTGCAGCCAAACTAAATTTTCTTTAAGTTAAATAATATGGTTTCACTATTCTGTAGTAATAATAATTTTTTTGTTGATTGGCTTGTAATATATGTTCATTGCTGTCCGAGAACTTTACTTTCCTAGATCTTACTGTGATTCCTGTTGGCCTGCAGACTTAGCACCGAACGTTTTAACCTTTCTACTTTGTAATAAGCTTTACCCCATCACAACGCTGTAAACTGTACTGTACTGTTTCAGCCTCAATGTGGAATGCTGCGCTGAGTTGGGCCTCAGCGGAAGGTTCTCAGTCTGCGGATGCTGAGGGTTTTGTCGCCTCTCAGCACCCGCCTACCGTTGCCAGTCAGTCTCTGCTTGTCTTGCTCATTCTGGTATCTCATTGCAGTTCCTCTGCTGTCAACAGTGCCTTATCAACTGTCGATTCCCCTGACCCTGCTGCCTCCACAGATTCTGATCCTACCAACCCGGCCCGGTCCGCCGAATCCCTCGCCTCCCCCATTACTACTTCACTTCCTGCCTCGCCAGCGACCACTGTCGTTCCTCTTCGCAACCCCTATCGCCAAGCACTCTTCTCATTTTCTAACTCTCAAGGTGTTGCTTTTGTCTACCAAGAGTTTACAAAACATTGTTCTTTGGTTCTGTTGTTAACAGTTTTCTTATAGATCGGTGCCGGCTTTAGCTTTCAGTGGTGGGGTACTAGATCTTTGCTTCTCATACTTCATAAATTGTTTTTCTAGCTATTTCACGAAAATTGCCAAAGTATGTAATTATGTGTTCTTTGTAGTTTGCATTTTGTAGGGACGATTTTGTTGTATTATCTTTACAATACAGTTGTTCCAGCCTGGAAGTTTTTCTTTCAGAAAAAACTAGTCTCATAACTCCCCTGCAGGCCAGTGCCACCTTCAAGTTTGACTATTCAAGGCTCTACGAATCTCTTGCTCGTCGTGCTGCCGAAGAAAGCAGCCTGTTGACCTTGTACATGCTCCTCCATCAGAACATGGGGTTTCGTAACTATGTCCTCTCAAGAGTCAACATTGACATTTTGGTATGACGAATTGTATACTCCTTGTTTTCCTTGGGTTTGTTTTGTTGTAGTGATATTTGATTTTTGATATTTATCACAACATACAATTGAACAAAACTACTTTGTTATTTTGCTTGTTTTTGTATGCCGTCCAAGTCCATTTCTTGTAGTAATTAGTGTCTTTTTCGCTGCTTTCTGAAACTGTAAAGGACATACAAGTTTCTAAGGATGCTCTACTTTTCACATTCACTCAAACTTTAAAGTCACTTTAGAGATTGACTGAGTATATTATGCTGTATTGCCGATCTAAACTATAATATGGCGGTTAATTTATCAAATCTTAGTTGAACGCTGCTGCAGTTGTATGCTTGAACAGTTGTATGCTGCTAAAAGATAGTTTAGTTCATTGAAGGTAGGAATTTTGATGGCGCAACAAAGATTATGCTGATGAAGAAATAAAGTTTTCGGCCCAATAATCACATCACAGGCTGTTTACAATATTGTGAAACACGTTTCGATGCAGTACCAGTACATAAGATCCCAACAGCTTTACTTACCTTTCTACAGCGTATAAACTGTGTTCCGTCTGCTTCGATTGCTCTAAGAGTCACGATTATTTTTCTTTCAGGTTGTTCCAGTTTTAAAAATTTTGTACGCTGACGCTGCCGGTTCTTCGGGTCATCACGTTTATCTGGCCTTGGTTATAATTTTGATACTTACAGAAGATGATTTCTTTTGTAAAATTGTACATGAAACGGTAATTGCATCCTTTTTTATTCGAATAGCTAATAGAATTTGTGTGCTTTTTGCTAATGATGAAACAGTACGACGGTCTTCTGAATGATGTTTGGTGAAGATATCCATTTCTGTAC